>JAKSXO010000056.1:3010145-3072645 GCA_024509115.1 Crotalus helleri | reverse complement strand
CTTTGCAGGTCGCAAAAGGGGATCATGTGACACACACACCCCCGGGACACTGCAACTGTCATAAGTACATGCCAGTTGCCGAGCATTTTGGATTTTGATCACTTGATCGTGAGGACAGCCGTAAGAGTGAAAAAATGATCATAAGTCCCTCTTTTTCAGTGCCGTTGCAACTTTGAACCGTCACTAAACAAATCGTCACAGTTCAGGACAACCTGTATTATAAAGCATAGGGTCACAAGCCTAGATTGAGCGATAAATAAGCCAGGTTATCTTTTGATTTAATTTCCATGACTTCTGATGAATACGCAGACTTAACTTTGTCTTCTCATGCAGAGAGAGGAAGAAGGAAAAATACATTTCTGTATTGTGTTGTTGTGACTGCCTTTTAATTTCGTTGTCTCGGTGTTTGGTCAGCGGGAAGATCTTTTTCCACGTAATAAACATCTCTGATGTTCGTCTCTCAGAACAGGGATAACAGCATCCGGCAAATAAATAAATATATTCTCCTAATGCAATAATAGATTGAATGTCTTCCTTTTTTTTAATCTTAAGATACTTCTCTGCGTAATTGTTTCGAATGGATTAATATAAATGATAGTGGGCCGCAGCAGCTAAAAGCCTGGGTTTTTCTTTAGATAAAACCAACATCCTTTGCTTTTAATAAGCTGCTTTTTCCCCCCCTCTTGCAGGTGCCAAAATGATGTATTTCCTGGATAATTCAAGGCAAGAGAAAGCAATCGCCATTGCTACCCGACTTGACGAAATGACGAGAGACAGAAACGTGAAGGTAAATATAACGAGTTTAGGATCCCAAATAACAGATCCTTTAAATACATATTTCGTTATTACTTGAAGGAATGGCCTATCACAGTGATGGCGAACCTTTTGGAGACCGAGGGCCCAAACTGCAACCAAAAACCCACTTATTTATCGCCAAGTGCCAGGGCCACATCACCATTGTGGTGCCTTCGGGGGGGCAAGGAGACGCCTCTGATTGCCGCCTCTGGCACGCAAAAACCGGGAGGGGCGCAAAAATGGGCCACCGTGCGGCAAAGCGCAAAAACGGCCACCGCGGCGCCACGGGATGCAGATACAAGGTGCTGCACCACACAAGAACGGGGCAGGGCTAGTGAGTATCACGCAGGCACTAGCCCCGCCTCATTTGCAGTGTGTGCATACTCGCGGCCCTGTGTGCGCACGCGTGCATGTAAAATGCTTCCCCTTCCCTTTTTTTCCAGTCCGCCAATTGACAATGGTTGGTGACCTCTACTACCTCTATTCAAGCTTGCTAGTCGGCCGCTTCTCCTCCTTTGTGCTAGGCGGGGCTCCTGCTCCGGGTGGCGGTGGTGGCCTGATGCACTTGCTGCTGGCGGCAGTGGCACGCGTGCCAACAGAGAGGGCTCTGAGTGCCGCCTCTGACACGCGTGCCATAGGTTTGCCACCACTGGCCTATCAGGTGCCAGGGTGGAGCTGTTCTGTCCCAGCCTACGTGAGTTCTTGTTATGCTCACAAGGAGAAGCCGCTCTTCCAACAAGCAGGCTGGAAATGCAGGAAAAAACCAATCCCATTTTATTATTCACAGACCTGAGTCAATGTCCAAGGCAAACAAACACAGTTCACAGAAACTCCATCCTCAACAAGAATGGTCGCCTTCGGCCACCAGCACCTCCCACCCCTTCCCTTTTATTATGCAGCCAGGTTGTGGCTTCCTAATGCCCTCTCCTTTGCCTTTGGAGCCGCCCCATTGCATTCCTCTGTCCTACTTGCTTCTCTTGCCTGCGCCTTCGTGCCTCCGGGATTTGTCCCAGCTGTTCTTCATCACTGTCCAACTCAGACTCCCAGCACAGCTTTGTCTCAGCCTGAGCGCGAGTAGAGGGGCCAGGCTCCTCGTCCGACTGTAAGTCTTGGAGCTTCTCAGAGCCTTCCTCTGACTCTGATGTCACTCCGGGCCCCTCCTCCTCCTCTGATTCCCCAGACTCAGCTGCCGGGTCCACTGGCTGGCGAGGGATCACAACGGGAGCTTCCGAGTCCAGAATAATTTTAAATGTGAAAAATAAATGTTGAGCATCAAGGAAATCAGGAGATTCAGGCAGCTCAAATGGGCATAAAGATTTATTGCAAGCTTCAGCTCTCTACAAGAATCTGAGCTACTAACGGTCAGGGGAAATTAGCAGGAAATAAGTAAGGCATTCAAGGTGGGCGTGACTGAGATCACTTGCGGGCGCACAGGGACTCGTGACTGATGACGCCTTTGACCCCTCCCTCAGGCTCACTCAGCCTGGTCATCTCCTCTGCAGGTGGTCCTCGGTTTACGACCGCAACCGAGCCCATTTCTGTCACTAAGCGAGATATATGTTAAATGAGTTTTGCACCATTTGCCACAATTGTTAAGTGAATCACTGCTGGGTGCAGTTACCAAGTCAGCACAACAAGGTTGTTAAGCGAATCTTGTTCCCCCACTGACTTTCCTCGTCAGAATTTCGCAAAGGGAGATCATCTGACCTGGGGACCCTGCACCCGTCATAAATAGGAGTCAGTTGTCAAGCATCTGAATTTTGATTGGGACTGTGGGGATGCCTCAACGGTCGTAAGTGTGAAACATGATCATAAGTCACTTTTTAAAAAAAAAAAAAAATTATTAGTTTTCCAGTTTTACATTTGTGTGTTTGGAAGGCAATGCGGTGATTGGGTTAAACAATAGTTCAATAACAAAATCTTTAGTAGGTATCTCAGATTGCATCATCAAATGTTTACCTTAACATTTGCTAATTCATATTTAAGCTAGTAAACTTCTAATTATACCAAACTCAGTGAAAACTTCATTATCGCATTTATAAATACATTTTTTTCGCTTATACATAGCTTAATAAATCTCGATAAAACAATCCATATCGTTATTAAGTTTTACCTAATTTTTAATTACAGTATTCAAATTTAACCTTTAATATCCATAGTATATAACTTTCAGGTAGCCCAAATTTCCTTTATCTCACTTTATAAAAATTCTAATGTCTAATGCACATATTAGTTACTTAAATATAATCTTATTCTATTTCATAAACATTTTCTATTCTCACCCTAATACATCGCCACCTTAATAATAGAATATCCCTTATTAGTTCAAATTTATCATCTATACCAGTGGTTCTCTGCCTGTGGGTTGGGACCCCATTTGGGGTCGAACGACCATTTCACGGGGGTCGCCAAACAACGCAGTCCGCCATTTTTCCCCCCTTTTCCTTAGCTGTGCTACTCCCTTTTCTTCTATTGGCTTTTGAAAGCCAATAGAATAGATTCTCTTGAATAGAGTCTAATTCTATTGGCTTTCAAAAGCCAATAGGAATTGTCCAGGCTGTCTCTGCCCTGCTGAGCCTGCCAAAAGTCCCATTCTGCAAACGGTGCTGCACCAGTTGAGTAGTCCTCGACTTACGACCGGTTGAGTAGTCCTCGACTTATGACCGGTTGGGGGTTATGGTATTAAAAAGGTTGAGAACCACTGATCTATATTATCTGGGCTAGTCAATAATTCAAACCTATTTCCTAATAATTAGTTTACATTTCCCTTATAAATCTAAATCCTCAGTGTTAGACAGACTAATCCAGTGGTGGCAAACCTATGGCACGGGTGCCAGAGGCGGCACTTGGAGCCCTCTCTGTGGGCACGGGCGCTGTCGCCCCAGTCCTAGGCCTTCAGCTGGGTTTTATAAAACCTTTTCGCTTTAGGCCTCCGTCACCGTGTGCAAAAAAAAAAGGTTCAATCAATCAGTCAATATCAACTTCTTGTGGGGAAAAAAAAGATCTTGCAAAGTTGGAATTAATTGATTGAAGTTTTTAGTCCCACCCAGTCTGCTGTTACCACCATAGCCACGCCCACCCAATGGGCCACACCCACCCAATGGGCCACACCCACCCAATGGGCCACACCCACCCAGCACCCGACGATGCATAAGTGGGTTTTGGGTTGCAGTTTGGGCACTCGGTCTCTAAAAGGTTCGCCATCACTGGACTAATCCCTTATTTTTTACTATTTTCCAACTATTTTAAATCTGGTAATCAAATTTCCCTTTGTCTCAAAATCTCCCTTTAGCCCAGTGGTTCTCAACCTTTCTAATGCCGTGACCCCATAATACAGTTCCCCATGTTGTGGTGACCCCCAAGTGGGTGTGGCCACCAATAAGAGGGAGTAGGACAGCTAGGGAAAAGGGAACAAAATGGTGGACAGCATGGTTTGGCGACCCCCATGAAATGGTCGTTCGACCCCAAATGGGGTCCCGACCCACAGGTTGAGAACCACTGCTTTAGCCCATTAGCTGACAGTTTAAAGTCCTCTCTAGTAAACCAAAAAGCCTTAAATTTTCAACCTAATTGTAGCTTTTTTTCTTCTGCCAAGTCACTTTTTTCAGTGCCGTCCTAACTTCAAACGGTCACTAAATTAACTCTCGTAAGTCGAGGACTGCCTGCATGAAATCTGAGAGCAATCCGGCTTTTGACGTATCTGCTTGTGTTGTTGTTACCTGCAGACTTTAACAACGGTCTTGGATTTCTTGCGTGACGGCACCTTTGGAGACTGTCACAGCCAGGGCGAGGCGTATCGGACAGCGTGCCACAAACTGTTCCCGTTAGCGACGGCCTTTATGTCCCCCGCCAGCGAAGAGGACGGTTGCTTTGCTCCCGTGAATCGTATGGCCATCAATCACGAAGGGCTAACCAATGAGATTTGAGAACGGAAGGTGGGACTCGCTCCTGACAGTCCAGGGATCTTCCGGGATCTTTCAACGGGATCGCATCAGAACCGCTCAGATCTCCAACTCGGGAAACGGGGGGCAAATCTACTGTGCCGTAAACTCCTTTTTTTTCCCCTCGGCAAGAGCTGCCAATGTTGATGTACACAACCCTTTTGGTTTAATACCGGTCATGTTTATACTTGTACAGCTATAAATCTTTCTATTCTGAATCCTAGGCCGATAAATTCCACTGCCTATACCAGGGGTAGGCAACCTTGGCTCTTTTATGGCTCGTGGACTTCAACTCCCAGAATTCCTGAGCCAGCATGGCTCAGCTTGGAAACCTCTCCCTTTCCCCTCAGCATGGCTGGCTGAGGAATTCTGGGAGTTGAAGTCCACCAGTCATAAAAGAGCCAAGGTTGCCTACCCCTGGCCTCTACCAATAAATACAATCGCCTCTTTCAAGGAAGATGTCCATAAGGGGAGAAGCAGTGGCCGCCATCTTGGCTTCGTCCCCGTCCCTGGAGAGTCCTGCATGTGAATGTTAAAGAAACCAGGATAAATATATCCTCAGACATGTTTTTCATCGGTTTTAGGTTTTTGTGGGTTCCTTGGTGCTCGCTGAGCTTGGTTGTTCTCTTGCAGATGTTGCGTTGCCCAACTAAATGTCTCTGGAGGTTCTCCGTCATCCAGGTCACGCTGGTCCCAAAGGTGCTTTTTCAGAAGGCAACTGGACTTTTATCTTTGAAGACGTTTCTCTTCTCACCCAAGAAGCTTCTTCGGCTCTGACCAGATGGTGGGGAGTGGAAGGATTTATACTCCTTGCAGACAGCTGGTCATTTGCCTTTTAGAGGGTCCTTGAGGCCACCTGGAGGTTTACCTGTGTCCTCATGGGACTTTCTTATTATTCTTTGAAAACATTACCCTTCTCATCCCAGAAGCTTCTTCAGCTCTGACTGGACGGTGGGGAATGGAAAGATTTATACTCCTTGCAGACAGCTGGTCATTTGCTTTCTTTAGAGGGTCCTTGAGGCCACCTGAAGGTTTACCTGTGTCCTCAGGGTCACCTGAGTGGTGCAAATGGGTGTGGAGCCTTCCTGGAACTGGGGAAAGGACCGTGTTGTAGGTGGGAGATGGGGGGTGTCATATCCCTCTCCCTCTGTTGAGGGAGGGCTGTTCAGTTTTGACATAGATGGGAGGTTGTTCCTCCATGTTTAGAAAAGCAGCCAGATCTTCAAGGTTTTCCCAAAGGTGAGCAGAGTTGAGAACTTCTGCAAGGTGTTCCACAGAGAAGATGTGTCTTCAGAGTCCAAGTGGCCTCAACGACTCTCTAAAAGAAGGCAAATGACCAGCTGTCTGCAAGAAGCTGAAGAAGCTTCTTGGATGAGAAGCGAAATGTCTTCAAAACAGCAACAACAAGGAAGTCCAACTTGCCTCTCGAAAAAGCACCTTTGGGATACATTGACCAACTAGGTAACAGACAGCAAACCCCGCCCCCTTCTAGCATTGATGATGTTACCTAGTTGGGTCATGAAACGTCTGCAAGAAAACTACCAAGCTCAGAGGACACCAAGGACCCCTCATTTCAACCCTGAGCTGCAAATATTCTTTTCCACTTCTTTCAAAGCATGGATCCTCGATGATGTGCATATGGGCATAGTTTTGTCAGTTTCCTAGTGTTGTATGGAAATTCTGATTGAACTGGAAAGGTGCATTTGGGTTTTTTAAATTGGAAAATGTGGGGTTTTTTTAAACGGTAAATTATTTTGGTTCACGATTCCTTTCAGTGATTCGTTGAACACTGACCGCCATTAAGTTGCCATTATTGGAATTAATAAGAGCCTTTGTTATTAGTTAGGGAGTTGTAAAACATTTCACTTCCAACGGAGAATGCGGCTCCAATAATAATGGGGAGCTCCCTTAAAATGTTCGAGAAATGAATCGGAAACCCACAGTCGCAAAAATATTGTGGTATCACATGCTGCAAAGCTATTAACGTTCAGAGGTTTTTGTTTTTTTTTAAAAGCACAACTTAGTCCAACTATAAATCGCATTGCCTCTTTTTTCCCCATTTTATTTTTTTATATGTTACCGTTACAGGCATTTTGCATATAACCTATCGACGTTTTGATTCAGTTTTAAATTTTTGTGGTTTTTTTCTCCCCTTTTAGGAGATAAAGAACGATTCCTGAAAATGTAAAAGGGAATTCACTGTGGCTTGTATAAAAAAAAAAAATAGTTTAAAAAAAAATAAACAATGGAACCAGTTTGCTTTCATCCCCCCCCCCAGTAATGTAAATATTTAAGATGACTGAGGTCCTATGCAAAATTTTAAAAAAAAGGGGAAGTTTTACCAAGATGTCATTCAGACAATCTCCTTTGTCATTTACTTAGGATCAATAGTTGAATGAAAAACTTACCTGTAAAAAGTCAACAATGTAATGCTGTAATAAATTATTTTGTACACTTGGTGCTGGCTATTGTGTGTTTTAATATCAACTGAACGCAGGATGGATAAATATTTTCAAGTCTACAACTACATTAGAGTGAAAGGACTCGGCGTAACAATCACCAATGTAATCTGCCTTTTCTGTAAAGGCGTACCAGGCAGTCCTCGACTTACGACTGTAATTGAACCCAACATTTCTGTTGCTAAGTAAGACAGTTGTTAAGTGAGCCATGCTCCATTTTACAACCTTTTCCCCCATTGTTGTTAAGTGAACCTGGCTTCCCCTGTTGACTTTGCTTGTCAGAAAACTGCAAAAGGGGATCCACTGCAACCGTCTTAAGTACATGCCAGTTGCCGAGCGTTTGAATTTTGATCATGTGACCACAGGGGTGCTGCAAAGGTCGTAAGTGTGAAAAACGGTCATAGGTCACTTTTTTCAGTGGCCTTGTAACTTTGAACAGTCACTAAATTAACTGTTGCAAATTGAGGACTAGCTGTGATCATATTGTATTGGTGCCCAGTATTACCTGCTTAATGACGGGAGTTTTAATTTTGCAGAAGTCACATGCACGAGACGATGTCTTTTTATCCCATGTAGATAACATCAAAGGTTTTTCTCCTGGAACAGATGGCGGATTAGATATTGTGTCAATCAGATCTTTATCAGGGCATGAACTAGCATGAGGGAAGTTGGGATATAAACAATATTTTTTTAAAAAAAAAAGCTTGAAAACAAATTACACAATTTGTTTAAAAAACATTTTAAAAAACTATAAAATAAGCAACCTAAATCTACAGGGAGCGTTAAAAATATTAAATATTTTTAAATATTAAAACACACACATCCAAAAACTTAATTCAAAATCTTTTAATATTTATCAAATCTGTATGCCGGCCATCTCGCCGAAGGAAACTGTAGGCGACTTACAGACATTAAATAAAACGCCGTATAAAACGTTAAAATGATAGATAAGGATTTAAAATTTAATTAATTTCTTGATATTAATTAAAATAAAACTCAGTAGAATGGAAAGGGAGGATGTTCTCCATTAGTCACTTCCATTGAGGCATACAGATAGATGAGAGAGAGAGAGAGAGAGAGATACTAGATAGACACTAGATCAGCAGTTCTCAACCTATGGGTCGCGACCCCATTTGGGGTCGAACGACCATTTTACGGGGGTCGCCAAACAACACGATCCGCCATTTTCCCCCCTCAGGGGGCGCCGCCGCGCATGCGCACCGCTCATGGGGCGGCGCCGCGCATGGGGCGGCACCCCGCATGGGGGCGCGTCCGTGTGACGGGGGTCGCCGTCACACAAACGTTGAGAAACGTTGCACTAGATAGATAGAAAAATAGATAGATACTAGATAGACAACATATGATAGATAGATAGATAGATAGATAGATAGATAGATAGATAGATAGATAGATAGATAGATAGATAGATAGATAGATAGATAGAAAAATAGATATACTAGATAGACACCAGATAGATAGATATAGATAGATATAAAAAATAGATACTAGATAGATAGATAGATAGATAGATAGATAGATAGATAGATAGATAGATAGATAGATAGACAGATAGATGATAGGTAGATAGATGATAGATATAGATAGATAAGATACAGATAGATGATAGGTAGATAGATGATAGATAGATAGATAGATAGATAGATAGATAGATAGATAGATAGATAGATAGATAGATAGATAGGGAGTTTTTAAAGTATTTTTTCATGTTAATTTTCTGTAATTTTTTGTTCTAAAATTTTTTAGTTGTTTTTTTATATATATAATTTTTATCCAACCTTCCTTACCGTAGTAGTCTATTTACCAGAATAAAGATTTGGTGGATAATTAATGCCTCACCTCCACTGGGATATTTAAAGGTGGCGCACTCATAATAGGAGACCTTTTAAACGTCAGATATGCCTCAAAACTAGGAAGGATGGAATAGTCCAGGGTTGAAATATAAGGAACCCCGAAGGTTATAAAGTGGCAGCAGGGAAAGCCCAGATATTATGTCCACTTTTATTTCTCCACTAGAGGGAACATGGCTTCTTCGGTAGGAAAATATCTCCCAACAACTAACAAATATAATTTGTAATCCTCAAAATGACTATATGGTGGGGGAAAAAAATAGCAAAATAACCATTGTTCTACCTCCAACTTCAGTAACGTACTTTTGAGATCGTTCTACTAACCACGTGGACATACTGTTCGGTGTGGGAAAAAAGTAGAATGGGACCCCTTACATGAAGTTCAAGGTGAAAAGAATGAAAAGCTAGAAAGTTACGTGGTAGATGAACCTCTGTGTGAAAATTATGAACTTGGACGTGAAAAACCAGAAAGGTAAACAAAAAGTCCACCTTACTTAAGTTCTCGGAAAGAACATACAATCTAGAACAGTGGTTCTCAACCTTTCTAATGCCGCGACCCCATAATACAGTTCCCCATGTTGTGGTGACCCCCAACCACTTATACATCACCGGGTGCCAGGGGCGTGGCCAAAGAAAAGGGGGGAAAAATGGCGGACAGCCTTGTTTGGCGACCCCTGTGAAATGGTCATTCGACCCCAAATGGAGGTCCCGACCCACAGGTTGAGAACCACTGCTCTAGAATCATTGGGCTGGACATCTTCTAAGGCAGGGGAAAGGAAGGGAGAAGGAGGAAGAGGGGAGGGAAAGGGGAAAGGAAGAGGGAGGAGGGAAGGGAAGAAGGAAAAGAAAGTGAAAGGAAGAGGGAGAGGAAGGAGAAGGGGAAAGGGAAAGGAAGAGGGAGGAAATGAAAAGGGAAGGGAAAGAGAAAGAGAAAGGGAAAAGGAAAGGAAGGAGAAAGGGAAAGAAAGGAGGGGAAGGGAATGGAAGGGAAAGGGGAAAGAAAGAGAAGAGAAGGAAGGGGAAAGGAAGAGGGAGGGGAAGGGAAAGGGAAGGGAAAGAGAAAGGGAAAGGAAGGAGGGGTAGGGAAAGCAAGGGAAAGGGGAAAGGAAGAGGGGAGGGAAGGGAAGAGAAGGAAGGGGAAAGAAGGAGAAAGGGAAAAGGAAAGGAAGGAGAAAGGGAAAGAAAGGAGGGGAAGGGAAAGGAAGGGGGAAGGGAAGAGGGAAAGGGAAAGGAAGCAGAAGGGGAAATGACAGAAAGGAAGAGGAAAGGGAAAGGAAGGAAAAGGGGAAAGAAAGGGAAAGGGAAGGGAAAGAAGGAGGAAGGGAAAAGAAGAGGGAAAGGAAGCAGAAGGGGAAACAAAGACGGAAAGGGAAAGAAAGAAGGGGAGGGAAAGGAAGGGAGGGAAAGAAAGAAGGGGAGGGAAAGGAAGGGAAAGGGGAAAGGAAGGGAAGAAAAGAGAAGGAAGGGGGAAAGAAGAGGGAGGGGAAGGGAAAGGGAAGGGAAAGAGAGAAAGGGAAAAGGAAAGGAAGGAGAAAGGGAAAGAAAGAAGGGGAAGGGAAAGGAAGAGGGAAGGGAAGAGGGAAAGGAAGAGAGAAAGGAAGCAGAAGGGAAAATGACAGAAAGAGAAAGGAAGAAGAAAGGGAAAGGAAGGAAAAAGGGAAAGAAAGGAGGGAAAGGAAGGGAAAGAAGGGGAAAGGGAAAGGAAGAGGGAAAGGAAGCAGAAGGGAAACAAAGACGGAAAGGGAAAGAAAGGGGGAAGGGAAAGGAAGGGAAAGGGGAAAGGAAGAAGGAAGAGAAGAGGAAAGGGAGGAGGGGAGGGAAGAGGAAAAGAAAGTGAAAGGAAGAGGGAGAGGAAGGAGAAGGGGAAAGGAGGGAATGAAAAGGGAAAGGAAAGGAAGGAGAAAGGGAAAGGAAGGAGGGGAAGGGAAAGGAAGGGAAAGAAAGGAGCGAAGGGAAAGGAAGGGAAAGAAGGAGCGGAAGGGAAAGGAAGCAGAAGGGGGAAAGGAACAGGAAAGGAAGAAGAAAGGCAAGAAGGAAGTGGAAGAGGGAAGAGGGAAGAGAAACCACAGATGGCACCAATCCCGGTCTTCCAACGCTTCCCGCTTCCCGCACCTTGTCAAACGGGGACCAGGCCCGCTCACCAGGCGCTCCCCCTCCCAAGCAGTCCAGCCAGGTGCTCCTTCTGTCGGTGTGGGAAAGCTGCACTGACAGCTCCTCACAAGACTTCCGGCGGTTTTCTCCTCACTTTTCCTTTTCCTTCTCTTTTTTTAACTCTCTGAAAAACTAGGGAGGACCCTTTTCCGAAAGGCGCCTCATGCTCTCTCTCTCCCCCCCCCTTCCACCTGGGGCTGAGAGATCCCGTGCAGGATGGGACGTTCTGCGGCCTGCGGCCTGCCTCCCAAGGCCATTCCCGCAGGCCCTGATACCCAGATAAGGGGGAAGCCAATGTAATCACGGGGGAGCTTTATCCAACTCCAAGGACTGATGCATCACCCTTTCACTGGGTTGGGAGGAATTTGCACAAACGTTGCCTTGTCTTTTGTTTACCTCAGCTTTCTCCCCACCTATCTGCTCAGGGCCAGGGAGTTGTTAACGTTTTTTTGACAATAGGGGAGGGGACAGGAAGAATGCTTATTTACAACCTCTCCTTTTGTGCCAAAAGTGCATTTTCATGAGGCAACTGGACTTTCTTGTTTTTCTTTGAAGACGTTTCGCTTCTCATCTAAGAAGCTTCTTCAGCTCTGACTGGATGGCGGGGGAATGGAAGGATTCATATTCCTGTATCCCTATAGTTATAAATCCTTCCATTCCCCCACTACTGAGTACAGAGAAGAGCAACAAAGATGATCAAGGGACTGGAGGCCAAAGCATATAAGAAACGGTTGCTGGAATTGGGGATGTCTAGTTTAACGAAGGGAAGGACTAGGTGTGTGACATGACAGTAGTGTTCCAGTATCTCAGGGGCTGCCCCAAAGAAGAGGGAGTCAAGCTATTCTCCAAAGCGCCTGAAGGCAGGACAAGAAGCAGCGGATGGAAACTGATCAAGGAGAGAAGCAACCTAGAACTAAGGAGAAACTTCCTGACAGTGAGAACAATTAACCAGTGGAACAACCTGCCTCCAGAAGTGGTGAATGCTCCAACACTGGAAATTTTTAAGAAGAGACTGGACAGCCATTTGTCTGAAATGATATAGGGCCGTGGTGGCGAACCTATGGCACACGTGCCACAGGTGGCACACAGAACCCTCTCTGTGGGCACGCGCGCCGTCGCCCCAGTCCTGGACCTTCAGCTGGGTTTTATAAAATCTTTTCGCTTTAGGCCTCCATCGTTGTATGCAAAAAAAAAAAAGGTTCAATCAATCAATCAATGTCAACTTCTCGTGGGGAAAAAAAAAGATCTTGCAAAGTTGGAATTGATTGATTGAACTTTTTAGTCCCACCCAGTCTGCTGTTATCACCGCAGCCATGCCCACCCAATGGACCACACCCACCCAATTGGCCACACCCACCCAAAGGACCATGCCCACCCAATGGGCCACGCCCACCCAATGGGCCACGCCCAGCCGGCACCCAACAATACATAAGTGGGTTTTGGGTTGCAGTTTGGGCACTCGGTCTCTAAAAGGTTCGCCATCACTGATATAGGGTTTCCTGCCTGAGCAGGGGGTTGGACTACATGACCTCCAAGGTCCCTTCCAACTTTTTTATTATTATTATTATTACTATCCAGTCAGAGTTGAAGAAGCTTCATGGATGAGGAAGCGAAACGTCTTCAAAGAAAAAAAAAACAAGACAGTCCAATTGCCTCCTGAAAAAGCATCTTTGGGACAACCAGGAGCTGGATGATGGAGAATCTCCATAGACATGTAACCTCTCCTTTTTCTGTCTGGGAGTCAAATACTTCTTTGTCATCGTGGCTGGCATTCCAGATGGGCCAAAAAAATAAAATAAAGTCTCTCCCTTTCTTGGAAATTCAGGAGAAAGGAGAGTCTGACTTGCAGTTCTGGCTGCAGTCGCTTTTTTTTTTTTTTTGAACTTTTCTGGGTTTTTTTTTGGGGGGGGGGAGAGGCTGATTACAGCTTTGCATCCGAACGGGAGCAAGAACGAAAATCCTGACTTTAAAACAAGACAGCCAAACAGGAGCCTGCAGGGAAGGGAGGGAAGAAGAAGAAGAAGAAGAAGAAGAAGAAGAAGAAGAAGAAGAAGAAGAAGAAGAAGAAGAAGAAGAAGAAGAAGAAGAAGAAGAAGAAGAAGAAGAAGAAGAAGAAGGGGAGGAGGAGGAGAAAGAGAAGAAGAGAAGAAGACGAAGAAGAAGAAGAAGAAGGGGAGGAGGAGGAGGAAAGAGAAGGAGGAGGAGGAGGAGGAGAAGAAGAAGAAGAAGAAAAAGAAGAAGAAGAAGAAGAAGAAGAAGAAGAAGAAGAAGAAGAAGAAGAAGAAGAAGAAGAAGAAGAAGAAGAAGAAGAAGAAGAAGAAGAAGAAGAAGAAGAAGAAGAAGAGGAAAGAAAACAACCTAGAAAATAAATTACTTTGGCAATAAATTACTAGTTGACCTTCCCCGCAATTACTCCATTAAATATAAATATTTTTTAAATACAAATATATTACTAGTTGACCTTCCCCGCAATTACTCCATTAAATATAAATATATTTTAAATATAAATATAAACTTTATTGTCACTGTATGTGTATACACACACAGTGAGAATAATTACGTGACACCCAAAGACCAGGTCCCACACACATAATCCCCAAACGCACTCCCACCCACCACAATTCCCACCCCTAAAACCGCCCAAACATCCACCCAACAGACCAAGTAATACTGTCCAACAGTTCACTGATGGTGATTCTGGAGGTTCCACTTCAGTTGGGTTGCAAAGGCGGGGGGGGGGGCTATTGATAAAGTCAGATGCCTTTTGGGGGGAGGTGTTGGCTAACAGTTGAGGATTTCACAAAAGAAACTCTTGTCCTATTTTAGCCATTGGATTAGATAAAGAGACCCTTAAACAATACTTGGAGAGATTTCCTCATTCTTTGGTGGCTCCAAAACTGACTTTATCCGTTCTGATCAGAACTGGAGGTTACAAAGCAAGAGGGACTCTGATCATGGACAGAGGCAAGATTATTATGTAGGGGGCTGCTAAGAGCAAATCCACGGGGAAAATCTTCATTAATTGAATGAAAAGAAGGACTAAAGGTGGCATGAAAGTAGTATTCCAATATCTAAGGCAGTGTTTCTCAACCTTGACCATTTTAAGGCATGTGGACTTCAACTCCCAGAATTCCACAGCCAGCATTGCTGGCTGTGGAATTCTGGGAGTTGAAGTCCACATGCCTTAAAATGGTCAAGGTTGAGAAACACTAACTAAGGCTTTGCTACAAAGAAGAGGAAGCGACTGGAGCAACGGGTGGAAACTGATCAAGGAGAGAAGCAACAGGGAACTAAGGAGAAATTTCCTGACAGTGAGGACAATTAACCAGCGGAACCACCTGCCTCCAGAAGTTGTGGGTGCTCCAACACTGGAAGTTTTCAAGAAGAGATTGGACAGCTATTTTGTCTGAAATGCGATAGGGTTTCCTGCCTGAGCAGGGGGCTGGACTAGATGACCTCCAAGGTCCCTTCCCACTGTATCATTCTATTCTAAAGTGTTTCTTCTGAATGCAATCCTCAGAAAGGATTCCCGAGCTGAAGGACCCACGGGGGCTTCTCCTCGACTTGCGACGACAAATTGAGCCCAAAGTTTCCGTTGCCAAGTGAGACGTTTGTTAAGTGAGTTTTGCCCCGTTTTATGACCTTTCTTGCCACAGCTGTTAAGTGAATCACTGCAGTGAAGTTAGTAAACCAGTTGTTAAGTGAAACTGGCTCTCCCCCCCCCCCTTGACTTCGCTTGAGAGAAGGTCGCAAAAGGGGGATCACGGGACACACACACCCCGGGACCCTGCGACCGTCATAACTATGGGTCTGTTGCCAAGCAGCTAAATTTTGAACACGTGACCTTCCCCTCCCCTTCCCCTTTCTTCCTCCTCCTCCTCTTCCTCCTCCCCTTTTCTTCCTCCTCCTCCTCTTCCTCCTCCCCTTTTCTTCCTCCTCCTCTCCCTCTCCTTCTTCCCTTCCCTTTTCTTCCTCCTCCTCTTCCTCCCCTTCCCTTCCCCTTTCCTCCTCCCTTTCTCTTTCTTCCTCCTCCTCTTCCTCCTCCCCCCCTTTCTTCTTCTTCCTCCTCCTCCTCTTCCTCCCCTCCCTCTTTCTTCCTCCTCCTCTGCCTCTCCTTCTTCCCTTCCCCTTTCTTCTTCTCTTCCTCCCTTCCCCTTTCTTCCTCCTCCTCTTCCTCCGCCTCCTCCCCTTTCTTCTTCTTCCTCCTCCTCCTCCTCTTCCCCTTTCCTCCTCCCTTTCTCTTTCTTCCTCCTCCCCTCCCCCTTTCTTCCCCCTCCTCTTCCTCCTCCTCCCCTTTCTTCCTCTCCTCCTCCTCCCCTCCCCCTTTCTTCCTCCTCCTCTGCCTCTCCTTCTTCCCTTCCCCTTTCCTCCTCCCTTTCTCTTTCTTCCTCCTCCCCTCCCCCTTTCTTCCTCCTCCTCCCCTTTCTTCTTCTCCCTTCCCCTTTCCTCCTCCCCCTCCTCTTCCTCTTTCCTCCTCCTCCTCCTCCCCTTTCTTCCTCCTCCTCCCCTTCCCCTTTCTTCCTCCTCCTCCCCCCTTCCTCTTCCCCTTCCCTCCTGCTCCTGCTCCTGCACCTGCTCCTCCTCCCTTCCCCTCCCCTTTCCTCCTCCTCCTCCTCCTCCTCCTCCTCGCCAGCGGCTGATGCTGGCACCGGACGGCAGCGCCGCGCCCTCGCCTCCTCTCTGCCGGCTCTCCAGCTCGACCGCCGGGGCCATGAAGCCTCTCCAAGCGCAGAAGCCCCCCGGAGCCCAAGGTGAGTCGGGGTGTGTGTGCGTGTGTGTGTGTGTGTGTGTGTGTGCGTGAATGCCTGGGGACCGGGAGGGTTCCGCCGCTGCTGCTGCTGCTGCCGCTGCCGCTGCCGGGGAAGGGCGCGCGGGCGCGGGGTTGGCGATCCCGCCCGGTCGACTCTGTTTCCAATCCGGGCGCCGCGCCCTCCGCGCCTCCCTCCGGCTGGGCTCCCAGGCGAGGCGGGGTCGGGACCCCCGGACTTCTCCAATTCCCCCCCCCCGTTCTTGGCTTCCCTCCGTCCCCCTCCATCGGAAGGGGAAGAAGGAGTGGCCCAAGGAAGCCGGGCGGGAGCCTTTAGGCTCCATTCCCACGAGACGCCCACCCTTTAAGAAACTGGACACGTGAACGCTGACCCGAGTTGGCGGCCGGTGGGAAGCCAGTTCGACGCCTTCCCGGCCGGTTCCACGTGGGATGTGACGGGGGGGGGGCTTCCAAGGGGGCGACGCAGGAGAAACTTGCCCACCAGGAGCTTCATCTGAAGTCTGCAGGGCTTTTGGGGTCTCCTCCCCCCCCCAGTGCCTTGAACCACCCACTACTAGCCCAAGGCTTGACTTTGCCCATTGTCCTAGTCTTAATAATAATAATAATAATAACAACTGTTGCTGTCTTCTCAATTTTGACTTTATATGCATTTGTCCTTAAGGCTTGGTCTTGTGCAGCCAGAATTAGTCCCTCAGTCTCTTTCTTCAATTTTCCTGCTCTTAGCCATTGCAGAAGATAACAAAATACAAAGACCTACAAATAGAAATAGAAAGCAAAAAGCAAGCAAGGGTAGTACCAATAGTCATAGGCTCCTTGGGTGCAATCCCAAAACAACTGGAGCACCACTTGAACACCATTGGCATTGACAAATTTGCGATTAGTCAATTGCAAAAGGCGGCCTTATTAGGAACTGCTTCCATCCTGCGACGATACCTGTAATACCATCAAACATCCACATCTGCCTATCCCAGGTCCTGGGTAAGGACTCGATAGGTAGACAAAATGCCAAATCCAGTCTGAATATCTGGCTGACTGTGTGATGATCCATAATAATAATAATAAAGTTGGAAGGGACCTTGGAGGTCATCTAGTCCAACCCCCTGCTCAGGCAGGAAACCCTATACCATTTCGGACAAATGGCTGTCCAGTTTCTTCTTAAAAACTTCCATTGTTGGAGCATCCACAACTTCTGGAGGTTCCAGGTTCCCTTGGAGGCTGAGAAGGGGCTTCCTAGCCTTAGATCTTGGCTGTGTGGTCACACCTGAGTGCTTGAGGCACACCTAGTTGCATCTGAGCAGGCTTGTGGGGAGGCAGCCAACTGGGTCTTGGTCTCAGGTGTTCGGCTCATGTGAACATACAGCCACGGAGAACATCGCTCCGACGTTTGCTCCGGAAAAAGCACCATTGGGACAACCAGGTCCTGGAGGACTGAGAATCTACGTAGACATTTAGCCATGCACTTCGGGATGAACCCCCTTCGAAGGGTGCCAGAGTAGAAATTTCCAGAAAACGTTGCGGACTCCAGGAACCATTTGCGCTTCAGATGGAGATGCAGACCACACAGACACATCTCCAACAGCCTCCGCTTGTCTCCAACAGTGAAGGGACACATCCTGCAGCCAAGAAGGCTCCACAGACATTTGTACCACTCAGGTGACCCCCAAGGATACAGGTCAACCTCCAAGTGGCCTCTATGAGTCTCTGAAAGAAGGCAAATGACCAGCCGTCTGCAAGGAGTATCAATCCTTCCGTTCCCCACCATCCGGTCAAAGCTAAAGAAGCTTCTGGGATGAGAAGCAAAACGTCTTCAAAGCAAAACAAGAAAGTCCCATGAGGACACAGGTAAGCCTCCAGGTGGCCTCAATGACTCTCTAAAAGGAGGCAAATGACCAGCTGTCTGCAAGGAGTATCAATCCCACCATCCGGTCAGAGCTAAAGAAGCTTCTGGGATGAGAAGCGAAACATCTTCAAAGCAAAACAAGAAAGTCCCATGAGGACACAGGTAAGCCTCCAGGTGGCCTCAATGACTCTCTAAAAGGAGGCAAATGACCAGCTGTCTGCAAGGAGTATCAATCCCACCATCCGGTCAGAGCTAAAGAAGCTTCTGGGATGAGAAGCGAAACATCTTCAAAGCAAAACAAGAAAGTCCCATGACGACACAGGTAAGCCTCCAGGTGGCCTCAATGACTCTCTAAAAGGAGGCAAATGACCAGCTGTCTGCAAGGAGTATCAATCCTTCCGTTCCCCACCATCCGGTCAGAGCTAAAGAAGCTTCTGGGATGAGAAGCGAAACGTCTTCAAAGCAAAATAAGAAAGTCCCATGAGGACACAGGTAAGCCTCCAGGTGGCCTCAATGACTCTCTAAAAGGAGGCAAATGACCAGCTTGTCTGCAAGGAGTATCAATCCTTCCGTTCCCCACCATCCGGTCAGAGCTAAAGAAGCTTCTGGGATGAGAAGCGAAACGTCTTCAAAGCAAAACAAGAAAGTCCCATGAGGACACAGGTAAGCCTCCAGGTGGCCTCAATGACTCTCTAAAAGGAGGCAAATGACCAGCTGTCTGCAAGGAGTATCAATCCTTCCGTTCCCCACCATCCGGTCAGAGCTAAAGAAGCTTCTGGGATGAGAAGCAAAACGTCTTCAAAGCAAAACAAGAAAGTCCAATGAGGACACAGGTAAACCTCCAGGTGGCCTCAATGACTCTCTAAAAGGAGGCAAATGACCAGCTGTCTGCAAGGAGTATAAATCCTGCCATTCTCCCCACCATCCAGTCAGAGCTGAAGAAGCGTCTGGGATGGTAAGCGAAACGTCTTCAAAGAAAAACAAAGAAGTCCAGTTGCCTCATGGAAAAAAGCACTTTTGGGACAACCGTGGACCTGGATGACTTGAGAATCTCGCCTTCAGAAGTTGTGGGTGCTCCAACACTGGGGGGGTTTCTCGGAAGAGATTGGACAGCCCCCTGTCCAGAATGGTTATAGGGCAGGGATGGTGAACCTTTTAGAGCAGTGGTTCTCAACCTGTGGGTCGGGACCCCATTTGGGATCGAACGACCATTTCATGGGGGTCGCCAAACAACGCAGTCCGCCATTTTTTTCCCCTTTTCCTTAGCTGTGCTACTCCCTTTTATTCTATTGGCTTTTGAAAGCCAATAGAATAGACTCCCTTGAATAGAGTCTAATTCTATTGGCTTTCAAAAGCCAATAGGAATGGTCCAGGCTGTCTCTGCCCTGCTGAGCCCGCCAAAAGTCCCATTCTGCCAACGGTGCTGCACCAGTTGAGTAGTCCTCGACTTACGACCGGTTGAGTAGTCCTCGACTTACAACCGGTTGGGGGTTGCGGCATTAAAAAGGTTGAGAACCACTGTTTTAGAGACCCAAGTGCCCAAACTGCACCCCAAAACCCACTTATGCATCGTCAGGTGTTGGGTGGGTGTGGCCCATTGGCTGGGTGTGGCCCATTGGGTGGGCGTGGCTGCAGTGGTAACGGCAGACTGGGTGGGACTAAAAAGTTCAATCAATCAATTCCAACTTTGCAAGATCTTTTTTTTTCCCACAAGGTTGAAAGTGACTGATTGATTGAACCTTTTTTTTTTTTTTGCACAAGGCGGTAGAGGCCTAAAGCGAAAAAGTTTTATAAAACCTATCTGAAGGCCTAGGACTGGGGCGATGGCGCACGGGCCCACAGAGAGGGCTCTGCGTGCCACCTCTGGCACCCGTGCCATAGGTTCGCCACCAGTGTTATAGGGTCTCCTGCTTCAGCAGGGGGTTGGACTAGCAGACCTCCAAGGTTCCCTTCCAGCTCTGTTATTCTGATATTATCTCAGCTGTAGGCCAGTGCTTGGATGAAACGCTTCTGTCTTCTGCTTTGGCAGATTTGTCAGAAGATGGTGGAGAACTGGCGGAGGTTCTGGGTGAGTTTGACGCGGTGATGGAGGACTTCTCCTCCCCCGTGAAGGAGCGACACTTCCAATACGAGGAACATCTGGAGAAGATGAAGAGGCGGAGCAGCACCAGCATCAGCGACTCCGAGAGTAAGGCCCTTTCGTTTCCTTTCTTATCTTTCTCTCTCTACGGCGTCCCTTAATCTTATGCTGACCTAACCAAGCATCCAAAATGATTTCTGGCGTACGTAGTCCACAAATTACAACCTCAGTTAGGACCATAATCTATTATAGTACTGTATTATTGGACTGGGGGTGGGAATTAGAGGGGGGGGAAAAGATGGCGGTCTCAGTAACATGGATGAAGGACCACCCCTTTTTAATATGCATTGCCCTAGCCATAAAAAGGGCAGGGTTTTGATCATGCACATCCAATCAAGAATAGAATAGAATAGAATAGAATAGAATAGAATAGAATAGAATAGAATAGAATAGAATAGAATAGAATAGAATAGAATAGAATTAAGGAATGGAATGGAGTGGAGTGGAGTAGAATAGAATAGAATAGAAATTAGAATAGAGAATGAATAGAATAGAATAGAATAGAATAGAGAAAGAATAGAATAGAAATTAGAATAGAAATTAGAATAGAGAATGAATAGAATAGAATAGAGAAAGAATAGAATATAAATTAGAATAGAATAGAGAAAGAATAGAATAGAATAGAATAGAAATTAGAATAGAATAGAAATTAGAATAGAGAATGAATAGAATGAATAGAATAGAATAGAGAAAGAATAGAATAGAAATTAGAATAGAATAGAATAGAAATTAGAATAGAATAGAGAAAGAATAGAATAGAATAGAATATAGAATAGAATAGAAATTAGAATAGAAATTAGAATAGAGAATGAATAGAATGAATAGAATAGAATAGAATAGAATAGAGAAAGAATAGAATATAAATTAGAATAGAATAGAAGAGAAGAGTTGAAAGGGACCTTGGAGGTCTTCTAGTCCAACCCCCTGCTCAGACAGGAAACCCTATTCTCTTTAGACAAGTGGTTGTCTAATGTTAACTGGGTTTTTATTATTATTATTATTATTAATAACTGGTTAATCACCGTCTGTGGGTTTTTTTTTAAATCCCTTTCCCATGTTTGCCGCTGCACCCATTTCATATATTCTGCAGCTGAACACACACACACACAGAAATGCTCAAAAGAGATCATTTGATGATGTAGGCGGTCCTTGACATACGACAGTTCATTTAGTGGCCCTTCAAAGTTAGAAGGGCACTGAAAAAAGGTGACTTATGACCGTTTTTCACACTTACGCCCATTGCAGCAGCATCCCCACGGTCACGTGATCAAAATTCTGCCATTTGGCAATTGACTCGTATTTATGACGGTTGCACGTGATCTCCTTTTGCGACCTTCTGCCAAGCAAAGTCAACGGGGGAAGCCGGTTTCGCTTTAATGACCGTGCTGTTAACAACTGCAGGGGATTGACAAGAAAGGTTGTGACGTGGAGCAAAACCCACTTAACAACTGTTTTACTTAGCAACAGAAATTTGGGGCCGTAAGCTCTCATTTCGGCTCGTGGGCTCCCTTCCCTTGCCTCTGTTTGTTTACTAATTTTTATTTATTGATTTGCCATTTATTTTGCCTCTGCCTGTTTGATTTCCCCCTCCTAAATCTCTCTCTTCTCCACACACACACCCTCCCTAATTGAAGCATGTTTTGCGTTTGCAACTCGGCAATTTGAACCTGGTTCGGGGTATAATGGCTTGTTTCACCGCTGCTAAGAGTTTACTAAGTCGTTTTTTTTTCCCCTGAGGCTACCCCAGATGGTCTTGATCAGGTTGATTGTTTATACAGCTCGATTTCAGAAAAGGAATGTGTTTGTTTGTTTTTTTAAATTTTTCTACCTGCCAGCTCCCTGCGCGTAAGTGCCCAGGGTGCTCATGGACAGGAATGTTTTTCTCGTGCTTGTATCTTGTGCTGGTTTTAGGATCTGAGCCGTGAAATCTTGTGTGCTTCAGAAGGATGAGTTTGTTGAGTGACTGGCTGCATTTTCTAGCGTGAATTGACTTCGTGGTCCTGCAGGGGACTTTTGAACTGTAAAACGGTCTTTTCATCCGATTTACGTTTTTTGCACAGACGTCGGAGAGAGACGCTTCTTCCGACATTGATAGAGTGATAAATTCCAGACCTTCAAATCTGACTTTTGTCGTGGGTCCTCCATCACTGGAGGTTTCCAAGAAGTGATTGGACAGCCACCTGTCTGTAATGGTAGAGGGCAGGGCTAGGCAACCTTGGCTCTTTTATGACTGGTGGACTTCAACTCCCAGAATTCCTGAGCCAGCCATGCTGAGGGCAAAGGGAGAGGTTTCCAAGCTGAGCCATGCTGGCTGAGGAATTCTGGGAGTTGGTCCATGAGTTATGAAGGGGCCATAGTTCCCCCATGCTGGCTCAGGAATTCTGGGAGTTGAAGTCCATGAGTCATGAAGGGGCCAGAGTTCCCCCATGCTGGCTGAGGAATTCTGGGAGTTGAAGTCCCCAAGTCATGAGGGAGCCATAGTTCCCCCATGCTGGCTCAGGAATTCTGGGAGTTGAAGTCCATGAGTCATGAGGGGGCCATAGTTCTACAATGCTGGCTCAGGAATTCTGGGAATTGAAGTCCACGAGTCATGAAGGGGCCATAGTTCCCCCATGCTGGCTCAGGAATTCTGGGAGTTGAAGTCCATAAGTCATAAAAGAGCCAAGGTTGCCTACCCCCGTCCTATACCATGTATACCCTATACCAGGGGTAGGCAACCTTGGCTCTTTTATGACTCGTGGACTTCAACTCCCAGAATTCCTGAGCCAGCCATGCTGAGGGGAAAGGGAGAGGTTTCCAAGCTGAGCTATGCTGGCTCAGGAATTCTGGGAGTTGAAGTCCACCAGTCATAAAAGAGCCAAGGTTGCCTACCCATGGACTAGGGTCTACTGCTTGACCATAAGGTTGGACTAGAAGATCTCCAAGGTCCCTTCCAGCATGATTCTGATTGATGGCTCTCTAGCCTTCTTATGGTTTAGAGATTTATCCACGTATTTTTCTCCGTGCACTTTTCGGACGGCTTATGAGAGGGGTCAGTAATGGCACCCCCTTCACTCTGATCCGGATCTCCGAATCATGAAACTTCATGCAGCCACTTGATTCCTAATCTCTTAAGCAGATCAGACTCAGCCACTAATCCCCTGATGTGAAGAGGCAGGGGCTGTTGCATCCAAGCAGGCGGGGGTGAACTGCCTTGTGGCTGACCGTCGGTGGTCCGAGGAGTCCTGCTACAGAGACCGAATAATTGCAGAGTGTCTAGAACTGGAAGACCGTCGTGGAGCTGAGAGTAGCTAGCCTGTGTTTTCACATCCATTTGGAAGAAAAAGAAATGCTCAAATTGCTTATATTATAACAACAACAACAACAACAACAACAACAACAACAATAATAATAATAATAATAATAATAATAATAATAATAATAATTTAAAAAGTTCCACTGGTTAATTGTCCTCCCTGTCAGGAAGTTTCTCCTTAATTCCAGGTTGCTTCTCTCCTTGATGAGCTTCCATCCGTTGTTTCTTTTCTTGCCTTCTGGGGCTTTGGGGAATAGTTTCAACCTATTCTCCAAAGTATTTCTGACAACCTCTCAACTACTGGAAAACTGCTATCATGGCAAAGCCCCAAAACACATACATGTTGCAGTTGATCATTTAGGGATGAGTGAACTTTACAAAGATGGTGTGTTGCTTGCAAATAACTGGCCCACCACAATCCATTTTTAAATAAATAAGAATGTCGGAAATGTAAAAACATAAGTCAGGTACCTATCGTCATGTATGGTGGACATATGTTAAAGCAAAGAGGTACTGGGGAAAAAAAAATACATACTTGGCTAGAAAAGGGGTTGGGAAAACATGTAGATTTTAAACCTGAACTTTTTTTTATTAGGTATTATGCCAGAAAAGATTGATAAACAAAGTATATACTTAATAATAATAATAAAGTTGGAAGGGACTTTGGAGGTCATCTAGTCCAACCCCTTGCTCAGGCAGGTAACCCTATACCATTTCAGACAAATGGCTGTCCAGTCTCTTCTTAAAAACTTCCAGTACTGGAGCATTTACAGCTTCTGGAGGCAGGCTGTTCCACTGGTTAATTGTTCCAACTGTCAGAAAGTTTCTCCTTAGTTCTAGGTTGCTTCTCTCCTTGATTAGATATGGCCATCACTCATCCCTGTCTGAAATGGTCTCTAAGAGGTCTCCTGCCATTAAAATGGTCAAGGTTGAGAAACACTGTGTTAAAGGGTGTGATACATTTAGAAGTTGTGGGTGCTCCAACACTGGAGGTTTTTAAGAAGAGACTGGACCGTCCTTTGTCTGAAATGGTGGAGGTTGTCCTGCTTGAGCAGGGGGTTGGACTAGATGACCTCCCAGGTCCAACGTTCCAATTGCTTATACGGCCAGGCCGCTGAGCTTCAGCTGCTTTGTCGAATTTGGCTTCCCAGCATGGAAAAATGGCAAGACGGCCTTCCCACCCACCCTCTTACAAACGGCAGTTTTTGTAGTGAAAGCCGAGAGGCGGGAAAAATAGGAATCCTCTGAGCTTTTTTTTCTTGGAATCAAAGGCTCTTTTATGCTACCAAAATCATAAGTCAAGTCGGGGGTTTTTTTTTGCCCTCCGCGGACATTTAGCCACGCTCTGCCCCAGATCTGCAGCTGGGCATCAATTCTTCCACATCCTTGGCATCCGAGTCCCTTTCCCTCCCACATCTGGAGAGAGTTGGTAGTACCAATTCACGAGGTTGCCCAGTTTCCTTGGCAACGTTTTTTATTTTTTTTTGCAAAATGTCAGTGTGGGAGCAACCGGGCTGGGAGGAGGCGGGCTGCGAAAACTCATCTGCGGCTGCTGGGGGACATTTTGTCTGTAAACAACTTTTATTGAAGGAAGAACACACATCCTCCCCTTTTAATTTCCTCCCACTGCTGGCAAATTCACACCAGCTTCTTGATTAAACCCACCACGGCAAAATCCTCAGCCAGCCTGTGGCTTATTATCTTTTTTTCCCCCCCTGCTAGTAGATCAGACCAGGATAGAATCAACAGCAGGCTGCCGTGGAGGAAATGTGAGGCAAAACAACAGAATCATAGAAGAGCTGGAAGGGACCTTGAAGGTCTTCTAGTCCAGCCCCCTGCTCAGGCAGGAGACCCTACACCAGTGGTTCTCAACCTTTTTAATGCTGCGACCCCGCCCCAACCGGTCGTAAGTCGAGGACTACTCAACCGGTCGTAAGTCGAGGACTACTCAACTGGTGCAGCACCGTTTGCAGAATGGGACTTTTGGCGGGCTCAGCAGGGCAGAGGCAGCCTGGACAATTCCTATTGGCTTTTGAAAGCCAATAGAATTAGACTCTATTCAAGAGAGTCTGTTCTATTGGCTTTCAAAGCCAATGGAATAAAAGGGAGTAGCACAGCTAAGGAAAAGGGGGAAAAATGGCGGACTGCATTGTTTGGCGACCCCCGTGAAATGGTCGTTCGACCCCAAATGGGGTCCCGACCCACAGGTTGAGAACTGCTGCCCTACACCATTTCAGACAAATGCCTGTCCTGTCTCTTCTTCAAAACCTCCGGTGTTGGAGCACCCACAATTTCTGGTGGCAAGCTGTTCCACCGATCGATTGTTCTCAGAGTCAGGAAATTCCTCCTTCGTTCCAGGTTGCTTCTCTCTTTGGTTCCTTTTCCATCCGTTGCTTTTTCTCCTGCCTTCAGGGGCTTTGGGGAACAGGTGGACCCCCCTCATCAAATATTGGAACCGTGCTGTCCTGTCAATCAGTGCCATCACGCAATCTCTCGTGTCTGTTCAGTTTCTTCTGCTGTGCCGTCCGGAGGGGACATCTGGGTGGTCCCCGAAGGCTATAACGCCCGTTTGAGAACCTCTCCTTTCTACGTTAAATAAGGTAACCCTCGACAAGAATCCAGCCCGAAATTTCTGTTGCTAAGCGAGTTTTGCCCCGCTTTACGACCTGGCTTGTCACAGTTGCTAAGTGAGTTGCTGCAGTGGATACGTCAGTGACACAGTCGTGAAGTGACTCCAGCTTCCCCCCCCCTTGATGGAAGGTCACAAAAAGGGATCACGCGACCTCGCGGAACGCCGCAACCGTCCTAAATACGAGTCAGTTGACAAGCGGTCGAATGTTCATCCCGTGACCCGCGGGGATGTGGCAACGGTCCTGAGTGTGAAAAACGGTTGTCAGTCGCTTTTTTAGTGCCCCTTGTAACTTCAAACAGTCACTAAATGAATTGTTGAGGACTTCCTGCACCGTTCTGGAGCCCTTGTTGTGCGCTGTGCTGCTGACGAAGCAGGTGTGTTGTGAGAACCATGTGTAAGACAGACATTTGTGCAGGGGTGGGGTTCAGCCGGATTTCCGGATGTGGCATTCACGCAGAGAACCAGTTGTTCACTAATTTGAATCCCACCTCTTCTCGCTTTCTTCTCTTTTGGGTCTTTTCTTTCTTTCCTTCCTTCCTTCCTTCCTTCCTTCCTTCCTTCCTTCCTTCCTTCCTTCCTTCCTGTGGTAGGATTCAGTCGGTTCGCACCACTTTGGCAGAACCGGTAGCCAATTTTGCGTTGCCCAGAATGGACTTCCGGAAGTGGCATCCACGCAGAGAATCGGTTGTTCACATATCTGAATCCCACCACTGCGTGTATGCAGTTCTTTTCTCTAAGGAGTAAGTTTTCCCTCATGTTGGCCTTGTGTCAGAAGCAGAGGGAGAGGACTTTACTTTAAGATTAAACAAGTGTCTATAAATCAGCGGGGGTTTTAGCTTTTATTCTCCCGAGGATTCCTTTAAACCTTTTTTTTTAACTTTTTGAGTGTATGCAGTATATTTTCATGGTGTCAAAGCAATGGTGGGTCTCTATTTGCTGATGGTGTCTCACAATCATGGGTCAATGCCAAGGCTTAGAGGAGGATTAACAAAAAATCTATCAGCAGATAAATCAGGCTAATAAGAAGACAAATTAGGCAGTTCTGCCACTTTTTTCTTCGGGAACTTCGTGGCGAGCACTAAATCTTTGTTGAAAAGTCTGTGAGGAAGGAATTTAGGTTGATTTAAGCTGCTTTAATATTTTCGTGACTTTGACCGTCAAATGAGATATGATGGTGTTGGGAGGTAGTACGTGGTTCAAAGATGAAATCGTGAATTGTTCTTCATTTCCTTCTGTTTTTTTATTGCGTTGGTTCCCTTTTTTTAATTTTTATTTTTTGCAAAAGACACCGTGGGAAAGAGTTCGCTCTTTGAAATGGTCACACTCTTTTTTTCAGGCATAAAACAAACGAGATATGTAATAAATCAAGAAAGAAGCATAGTTGGCAAAGCGTCTCCGAGTTTCAGTAATCGAATTAGCCCCAAAACTGGATCGTGTGGTAGCCTGGATGCCTACAATAATAGAATTACACGGACTGTGGGATCTAAATGATGGCTCTCGCAAACCACTCGATCTTTAAAAATCTCAACCGGTTTATTCCAGTGTGTTAGAGAGTTTCACTGTGTCGCCTTTTAGGCAAATTTACAGAAGGTCTTCTACAGCCACTCAAAATCATGCTGACGATTTCGGAAGCATCGTAGACGGATCTTCATAGAAGATCCTTTGGCCTCGTTACTATCCCTCTGAAAAAAATAGGAAACACGCCCTCTCGGATCTGTGTTCCTGTTTTCTGCTGTTTTGTTTCGTTACCTTCAAAATGGATCACAGAAGCCACATGATGGAACTGGAAGGTGGCACGGGATCATCTATTCCAGGGATTTTCAACCTTTTCACCCATTGTACCACTTTTAGTATATGGCAATATCTGAGTACCACCAGTCGCCTAGCGAGGTGTCAAAAACTTGACCAAGAAAAAAAAATGATAAAGTACAGGTAGTCCTCGACATACAACAGTTCACTTAGTGACTGTTCGAAGTTACAATGGCACTGAAAAAGGTGCTCCCCAAGCCACAGCCAAGCAAGACACCTGCCTGCCCACCTGGCGGTGCGCTTCCTCCTGTCCGAGGTTTTCATTGTTGTGAGCATTTCTGTTGGGGATTGGCAGCGGAGGTGGGGTGGGGGGGTGTTTGGTTTTTATTCCCCCCCGTCTGCTGGGTGGTTGCAGCACATTTTGGTCACTTCACATGATCCTGGGACACTGTGACCGTCATAAATATGAATCAGTTGCCAAGCATCTGAATGTAAATCACAAGACCCTGGAGATGCTGCAACATTCCAGCTGATTGGTGCTTCTTCTGGACTCAGCGGAAGCGCCAGGATCAGTGCTGCTTTCCAGCTGATTGGTGCTTCTTCAGGGCTCAGCAGAAGCATCAGGATCAGTGCTGAGCTCCAGCTGGAGCCTGGCGCTGATCCTGGCGCTTCCGCTGAGCCCTGACAGCCCCAAAGAAGCGCCGATCAGCTGGAAAGCGGCACTGATCCTGGCGCTTCTGCTGAGGCCTGATGGCCCTGCAGCTCCAGCCATCTCTCGCTCAGGCTTGTGCGGTGCTGCCACCGGTTCAGCTCATTCCCCTCCCCTGCTACCACTTTTCTAGGATGGTCGCGTACCAGCTGCCAGGTGCCCATGTACCACAGGTGGTACCTGTCCCACTGGTTGAAAAGCCCTGTTCTAGAGTGTCAACAACTTATCTGGTGTTATGAGTGGTGACTGTGCCTCCTTTTAACACTGGAGAGGATCTGTTCCTCCTGAGCTGTAAAGTCCTGCAGCCGAGACTTCGAACGTTCCCTCTTTGTAAAGCAGTGGTTCTCAACCTGTGGGTCGGGACCCCATTTGGGGTCGAACGACCATTTCACGGGGGTCGCCAAACAACGCAGTCCGCCATTTTTTTCCTCTTTTCCTTAGCTGTGCTACTCCCTTTTATTCTATTGGCTTTTGAAAGCCAATAGAATAGACTCTCTTGAATAGAGTCTAATTCTATTGGCTTTCCAAAGCCAATAGGAATTGTCCAGGCTGTCTCTGCCCTGCTGAGCCCGCCAAAAGTCCCATTCTGCAAACGGTGCTGCACCAGTTGAGTAGTCCTCGATTTACGACCGGTTGAGTAGTCCTCGACTTACGACCGGTTGGGGGTTGCGGCATTAAAAAGGTTGAGAACCACTCTTGTAAAGGAAGAGGGAAGGCCTTATCTTTAGCCCATATGAAATGAGTGAACTCATGTGGTGCCTGCAGCCTTTATTCTGCTTAACCGCCTAGTGCAAAACAAGCTCTCTTTTAGGGAACGAAGGAGATTGCTAGGGACCTTTTAGTGCAGATACAAACGTGAGCCTTCCCACCGAGGAAGACTTTCCTAGTTCAGCAGCTTTTCACGGATGGAGAAAGAATTGGGGGGAGTTTCTCCTCCTGACCAACGGGAAACGTCTATGAAAAGGCCAAATAAAGCAGCTAACGTTCTAATTTCGTGCTTGCGTTAAATAAGGAAAGGAAAGAAGTGAAATGACCGCTAGGTTGCTGCACAAAGATTTGTCTGTAGTCGCTGGAGGAAACAGCTAGAACATAATTAATTGGTTTGTGTAGTAGAGGAACAAGGAGAAGTAGTATTTCAAGAGTGGTGATGGAAACAGCTGTTTAACCCCGAGGAAGGAAGGAAGGAAGGAAGGAAGGAAGGAAGGAAGGAAGGAAGGAAGAAAGGAAAAGACCGAAAAGAGAAGAAAGAGAGGGAGGGAGGGAGGAAGGAAAGACCAAAAAGAGAAGGGAGGGAGGGAGGAAGGAAGGAAGGAAGGAAGGAAGGAAAAGACCGGAAAGAGAAGAAAGTGGGGGAGGGGGGAGGGAGGAAGGAAGGAAGGAAAGAAAAGACAGGAAAGAGAAGAAAGTGTGGGAGGGGGAGGGGGAGGGAGGAGAGAGGAAGAAAGGAAGGAGGAAGGAAGGAAAGAAAGGAAAGAGAAGAAAGTGTGGGAGGGGGAGGGGGAGGGAGGAGAGAGGAAGAAAGGAAGGAGGAAGGAAGGAAAGAAAAGACAGGAAAGAGAAGAAAGTGTGGGAGGGGGAGGGGGGAGGGAGGAAGAAAGGAAGGAGGGAGGAAGGAAAGATCAAAAAGAGAAGAAAGGGAGGGAGGGAGGGAGGGAGGAAAGAAGGAAGGAAGGAAGGAAGGATGGACCAAAAATAGAAGAAAGGGAGGGAGGGAGGGAGGAAAGAAGGAAGGAAGGAAGGAAGGAAGGATGGACCAAAAATAGAAGAAAGGGAGGGAGGGAGGGAGGAAGGAAGGAAGGAAGGAAGGAACTCAAGGTTGCTCCATTTTGATTGAAACTGGCCAGGATCCCAATTCTTTCACGGTATCCTACAACTACAAAGTAGGGCTCCTGCTTTGTCCTGCCCCAAAGGGCTGACAATTAAACTGCTTACGTACAATCCAGCTCTGCATGTTTTCGGGAGCAAAATGCTCTTTTGCCCGTCGGAGCCCTCCTACCTCGTGCAGGTAGCTAACGACAGAGAAGGGGCACCTTTCCTGAGCTGAAGACTTGGTGGTCCCATCCATCAGAGGCTGAACATTGGGAGCTGCTAATGGCAGGATTCGGTCCCCTATCACACCACTTTGCACCGGTGAGGGTGTGTCCAGGGAAAGAACATCTAAAAAGAAGACCCGATTATCTCTTTCGCTTTCTTTTTTTTTCCAAACGTGGTTTTGTAGCAGCGGTTAACTGCTGCTTAGGACCTTGGCCTATATTTAAGTGGAGCTCTTGAGGTTTTTTTGGCTGAACTCCGGAACAGAAATAACTGGAGCTAACCGTGAATTATTTCAGTGGCCAAGGTAAGCATCCATCTTTTTCCGATTCCAAACCCTTCATTAAGTAGGTTTTGGCTCAGCCCGAAGAGACTGCAATCGCAGACTCAGAAAATTGGAAAAGGCCTCTTTAACCACCGAGTCCCACTGCAAGAGCTGAAATTAAAGCGTCCTCAACAACGGCCTTATCTAGCCTCCAACATGGACACTTCTGGTGAAGGGAAGCCCACCAGACTTGTCCAAAGCCCTTTTGAGGATGGGAGCAACAAATAAACCACCATAAACAAACAAACACACTTGAGCAATGGAAAGAACGGTGGCCTATATGTGAACGCTGCTTTGGCACATATTTAAAACTGGTGATTTTAATATGGATAACTGGTCTACTAAGCTAGCTGTGGAGGCTTCAGGAGACCCCCTCCCCGCCCTCCGGCTCCAAGTCTCCTCTTTTTTAAGAAATAAAATCAGGAACTATCCGGGGATAGAAATTTCAAACACTTGATTGACGAGGGGTGACATGGCAGCAGTGTTCCAATATCTCAGGGGCTGCCCCAAAGAAGAGGCAGTCAAGCTCTTCTCCAAAGCGCCTGAAGGCAGGACAAGAAGCAATGGATGGAAACTCATCAAGGAGAGAAGCAACCTAGAACTAAGGAGAAACTTCCTGACAGGGAAAACAATTAACCAGTGGAACAGCTTGCCACCAGAAGTTGTGAATGCTCCAGCACTGGAAGTTTTTAAGAAGAGACCGGACAGCTTTTTGTCTGAAATGGTATAGAGTTTCCAGCCTGAGCAGGGGGTTGGACTAGATGACCTCCAAGGTCCCTTCCAACTTTTATTATTATTATTATTATTATTATTGTTGTTGTTGTTGTTGTTGTTAATGTTGTTGTTGTTGTTGTTGTTGTTGTTGTTGTTATTATTATTATTATTATTATTATTATTATTATTATTATTATTATTATTATTATCTGCTTTCTAATTCTAGTCGACCATTTTGTTCCAGGTGCAGATTCACTGTGCGGACACAGCCTCAGCTTTAGCGACGAAAAATTACATTCCTCTACGCCGTCCACTCCATCGGTGTCTTCTCCCACGATAGTGTCTCGAAAAGGTAGGGTTTGAAGGCTCATTTAAAAAACAAAAAATTCTCCAGAAGGAAAACCACAATTGCCCAAATGTGGCCATGTTGGCATGCTGCAACGATTCTAAGTGTGACAACCGGTCACTTTTTTTTCATATGCTGTGGTAGCTTTGAGTGGTCATTGAAGAGCAAGGGCACGTAGACCAGGGGTCTTCAAACTTGGCCCTTTGATGACTTTGGACTTCAACTCCCAGAATTCCTCAGCCAGCCTCCATTTTGTTTGTTAGATTTAAGACACGGGTCTTCAAACTGGGCCCTTTCGTGCCTTGTGGACTTCAACTCCCAGAATTCCTCAACCAGCCTCCATTTTGTTTGTTAGATTTAAGACATGGGTCTTCAAACTGGGCCCTTTTATGACTTGTGGACTTCAAATCCCAGAATTCCTCAGCTAGGCTCATGTGCCTGGCTGAGGAATTCTGGGAGTAGAAGTCCACAAGTCATAAAAGGGCCAAGTTTGAAGACCCCTGACATAATGTGAGGAGAAAATAAGGCTAACTCAGTAAGAGCTAAACCAATGTATCTCAACCTCAGCCATTTTAAGAGGTGTGAACTTCAACTCCCAGAATTCCCCAGCCAGCTATGCTTTGGCCCCAACCTGCTCTTCTATCTTATGGCATCACACAATGCAAGGGTCTTCAAACTTGGGCCTTTTATGACTTGTGGACTTCAACTCCCAGAATTCCTCAGCCTGCATGCGTCTGAGGAATTCTGGGAGTTGAAGTCCATAAGAGATAAAAGGCCTAAGTTTGAAGACCCCTGACTTAGACTTGTATGCTGCTTCAGAATGTTTTTACAGCGCTTTACAGTCAGCATTATTTGTCCCCAACAATCTGAGTCCTCATTTTACTGACCTCGGAAGGATGGAAGTCAACCATGAGCCGATGAGAATCGAACTACTGACAGTTGCCAGAATTAGCCTGCAATACTGCATTCCCTGAATGAATGGCCTATTAGTCAAGGATTATCTGTACTTGCTCCATTGAACTGTCCACGAATGTAATTCTTGGAAAGTTTTGCTCAGTTCCATTGGCTGTTAGGAAAGTCTGGATTTGATTCTTAGTCTGGATTAAGACACTGAACTTCTATGAGTATTAGCTATAGAGTGCAGAGAAGAGCAGCAAAGATGATTAGGAGACGAAAGTCTGGAACATATGAAGAACGGTTGCAGAAATTGGGTAGGTCTAGTTTAATGACGAGAAGGACGAGGGGGGATATGATAGCAGTGTTCCAATATCTCAGGGGCTGCCCCAAAGAAGAGAGAGCCAAGCTATTTTCCAAAGCACCTGAAGGCAGGACAAGCAGCAACAGATGGAAACTCATCAAGGAAAGAAGCAAGCTAGAACTAAGGAGAAATTTTCTGACAGTTGGAACAACTAACCAATGGAACAACCTGCCTCCAGAAGCGGTGAATGCTCCAACACTGGAAGTTTTTAAGAAGAGATTGGACAACCATTTGTCCAAAATGGTACAGAGTCTCCTGCTTGAGCAGGGATGTGGACACGACTAGAAAGGATCTCCACAGTCCAAGCTATCTCCCACATGATGGCAGTTCAAAACATTTAACTCGGAGCTTTGCTAGTATCACACTATTGAGGAGCTATTGTAGATTTCTACAAAAAGAAGTTGCCCAGATGAAGACTCTTTAGACAGGGAAAAAAAAAAAAAGCAGAAATAGCAGAGGATTGAAGGGCAATTTTGCTGGCATCACTGGCTCTTGTGTTACAAATTAAGGGCTGAGTCAGCTGATACCCACTTTGCTGACCATCCTTTTCATCCGTTGGATATATAAATATTTGTTTTCTGAGGTTTTCGCGGGTGTTTGTATGTAGGTCTTTGGTCATTTGGGTTTTCTCCCGCGTAAAATTGGAAGTGTCTTGGCGACGTTTCGACGAAGTCCCATTCGTCATCTTCAGGCTGGTGTTTTCAGCTTCGTGCTTCCCCGTCGAAACGTCGCCAAGACACTTCCAATTTTACGCGGGAGAAAACCTGAATAACCAAAGACCTATACACACACACACACACACATTATTATTAATATTATTCTTCATTTTACCATTTTACAAAAAAGGGCCCCCAATATTATTCTTCATTTTATCATGTTACAAAAAAGTACAGAGTCTCTCAGGAAAGTAACCACGAAGCCAACATTTCTTTGGCGTAGACATTCCTCATGTTTGTTTTTTCCTTTCCAGCAAAACTTGGAGACACCAAAGAACTGGAAGATTTTATTGCAGATCTTGATAGAGTTTTGGCAGGTAAGTAACCAACCTGGATTCCCAGCAGATACCTGGGCAAGGACCAAAGGAGACAACACTACATTCCTGCCCAGGAAACAATGAACAGATATCACCAAGGTGCTTTTTCTGGAGGCAACTGGATTTTCTCATTTTTCTTGGAAGACGTTTCTCTTCTCATCCCAGAAGCTTCTTCAGCTCTGATTGGATGGTGGGGGAGCGGAAGGATTTATACTCCTTGCAGACAGTTGGTCATTTGCCTCCTTTCAGAGAGTCATTGAGGCCATTTGGAGGCTTATCTGTGTCCTCAGGGTCACCTGAGTGGTGCAAATGGGTGTGGAGCCTTCTTGGGACTGCTGAAAGGACTGTGTTGTAGACTGAAGACAGATAGGTGATGTTGTATCCTTCCCCCTCTGTTGAGCGAGGGCGGTTCAATTTTGAGCTAAATGGCCTCTTGGACCCCTCTCTCAAACTACTCTACAACACAGACCCCACTCTACAACACAGTCCTTTCAGCAGATCCAGGAAGGCTCCCCACTCATTTGCACCACTTAGGTGATCCTGGGGACACAGATATGCCTCCAAATGGCCTCAACGACTCTCTAAAAAGAAAGCAAATGACCAACTGTCTGCAAGGAGTATAAATCCTTCCATTCCCCGCCATCCAGTCAGAGCTGAAGAAGCTTCTGGGATGAGAAGCGAAACGTCTTCAAACGAAAACAAGAAAGGTCCAGTTGCCTCCTGAAAAAGCACCTTTGGGACAACCAGGACCTGGATGATGGAGAACCTCCATTGACAATGAACAGCCATGTCCCTGTACACAAAGGAGATCCACCAGGAAAATGTCGAAAAAAGTCACGATGACAACTAGATCCCTTGTATAAGTGTACCTTGGACACTGTACCTCAGCGGTTCTCAACCTGTGGGTCGGGACCCCATTTGGGGTCGAACGACCATTTCACGGGGGTCGCCAAACAATGCAGTCCGCCACTTTTTCCCCCTTTTCCTTAGCTGTGCTACTCCCTTTTATTCTATTGGCTTTTGAAAGCCAATCGAATAGACTCTCTTGAATAGAGTCTAATTCTATTGGCTTTCAAAAGCCAATAGAATAAAAGGCTTTCAAAAGCCAATAGGAATTGTCCAGGCTGTCTCTGTCCTGCTGAGCCCGCCAAAAGTCCCATTCTGCAAACGGTGCTGCTGCACCAGTTGAGTAGTCCTCGACTTACGACCGGTTGGGGGTCATGGCATTAAAAAGGTTGAGAACCACTGCTGTACCTGAACACAGGAACATATTTAGACTTCTTACATGCAGGGAGATACATGGATTAAGGCTGAATTGATGTTTGACCTGGACGCTTCCAGTGAGAATCTGAATACGGGTTGTCCTCAGCTGACGACCACAACAGAGGCCCAAATTTCCGCCGTTAAGCGAGACAGTTCTTAAGCGGCTTTTGCCCCATTTCACAACCTTTCCTGTCGCATTTGTTAAGGGAATCACTGCAGCTGTGAAGTTAGTTAGTGAATCTGGTTTTTTTTTCCCCATTGACTTTGTGGGTCAGATTAAAGTCGCCAGCTGGGACTCTGGGACGTTGAAACCATCGTAAGTACATGCCAGTTGCTAAGCCTCTAAATTTTGCTCACGTGACCGTGGGGGCTGTAAGTGAGAACAGTAGTTCATAAGTTACTTTTTTCATTGCTGTGGCAACTCCCAACGGTCACTAAATGAACGGAGGGCTACCTTTATGACAGTGGTTCTCAACCTTTTTAATGCCGCGACCCCCAACCGGTCGTAAGTCGAGGACTACTCAACCGGTCATAAGTCGAGGACCACTCAACTGGTGCAGCACCGTTTGCAGACTGGGACTTTTGGCGGGCTCAGCAGGGCAGAGACAGCCTGGACAATTCCTATTGGCTTTTGAAAGCCAATAGAATTAGACTCTATTCAAGGGAGTCTATTCTATTGGCTTTCAAAAGCCAATAGAATAAAAGGGAGTAGCACAGCTAAGGAAAAGGGGAAAAAAATGGCGGACTGCATTGTTTGGCGACCCCCGTGAAATGGTTGTTCGACCCCAAATGGGGTCCCGACCCACAGGTTGAGAACCACTGCTTTATGAGGTTAGTGCCTTTAGCTCTGATTTATTTCATTCAGTGTTCAAAGCCTGTCTCTTATCATTTCAATGACATTGCAAACGTATCTTGAAAGAGCATTTATACTACGCAAACAACAGAGTAACATTTATTCCATCTGATCTTTGTACAGGTATGTGAAACACTCTGTTTTGACCCCAAGCCCGCCTTCAAAAGGATGGGATGGAATTTATTCCGGCAACCCACCATCTGATGGGAAGAGACACGCGAACCCTTCTTTTCTCGGAAAATTTTCCAGCAATTGCCTCTTAACGTGTTTAAAGCATTGTAATTGTGATTTTTTTTCCTATCTGCAGACTGAATCAAAAATAACACAAGAGCGCAAGCTTTTTTTTTTTTTTTTTTTAAAAACCCTGTAGCTTAACATTAATTTAAACAGGCCTTTTACGAAAAGATTGGAAATTCTATATTAACTTTTAAACGTTTTCGTGATAATATATTTTTGTACGCAAATAAAAGCTAAACTGGAAATTAATATATACATAGAGGGGGAGAGAGAGAGGGATTGAACAGATGGGTGGAGGGATGATAGGGTGCATAAATGAATTGATGGACGGACAGATGAAAGATGGATGGATGGATGCTAATTGAGGATAGGTATAGATGAGTGAGTGGAGGGCTAATTAATTAAGATAAATGATAAATAAACACGTAGATGGGCGAACGGATGTTTAATTGCATGAGGGTAGACAGAGAGAGAAAGAACATGGTAGACAGATAAATAGATGACAGAATAGATGGACAGATGGCTAATTGAGTAATAGATGGAATTGATAAAAGGATGATAAATTATAGTGGATGGCTGGATGGCTGATTGAAAGAGAAAACAATAGACGGATGGGAGATAGAATACATGGGTAGTCAGATGGATGTTTAATTGATTGAAAGAGAAAATGATGGATGGATAGATAGATAGATAGATAGATAGATAGATAGATAGATAATTGATAGAGGGGGGGATGATTGGCAGAGAGAGACATAGTTTAAAGAGCTACTTACTGTTTTACATTTGTGTCCTACCTTTTCCTCTATAACCTCATAGTAATTAATTAGAATATTCTCTATCTAAGTCAGGAGCAAACTTTTTCAGATATTGCCAGATTATTCCATCCTTTTAGTTCTGGATTTTGGCACTTGCCAGCTTTGTGAAAGTTTCATTCTGTTCATTAATGCTGTTGTGTACGCTTACAAACCATTCCTTACCTGATCATTGTCATAGCTTACTCAAGGGTCACACAAGAGGAACAGAAGCTTAATTGTTGTCTCAACAGTTATTGTCTCAAGCGTTATGTTCACAGCCAAAGTTCCCTTTTCTGTCTGAATAATATTAGCAGGAAAACAGCCACAGAGGGTTGACCTTGCAAAAAATAATAATAATCCTCTTCAAATGCACGGTCAAAGCAACAGCGTGCTTAATAAAACCTAAACCTTGAAAACTCAAACATTTCCCAGTTGCAACTTATTTCATGATTATTTTTAATGTTCCACACAAAAGACAGCTGTGAATGGCAATTAACAATAGCCTGGACAAATGTTTTTTTATCGGTTGTACATATTTCCTGCCGTGCAATAAATGAATTCTCCAAAATAACAACTCAAAGCAACCTCAGATTCTTTCTTTCTTTTTTTTAAAAAAAATCACATTTCTTATCCGGCAACTTTGAAAATGGTAGACCGCAATTGCATCCAGTAGGATAGAAGAGAGAAAATTACAATTCCCAGGAAGCTCTGGGCTGGTGGATGATGGAAAATTAGGATTTATCATCATCTGGAAGGTTGCAAACTATCATCTCTGCCTGGGGATAACATAAACCATCTCTTCTGAGCACTAGGAGTTATAAATCCCAGAGTTCTCTGTGTTTCCTTAAAATGCAACGCAACTTTTGAGTTCTTTTGGTTTCCATATTAGCACAATGTTACATTTTGCTGGTCTGGAATTGATCTCTACGAGGCTGATCTTACACCAGCTTGGAAGGAAAGGTACTTTTCGTCTTCATCAGCTGATGAGATGCCTCGTTCCAGGGGGTGGTCTCACCTGGGGAGCACCCTGTCAAAGGATGTGTGTGTGTGTGTGTGTGTGTGTGTGTGTGTGTGTCCTTAAAGAAACTAGGCTCCATTTCTTTGCTTCGATCAACAAGAATCGATTGATGGAGGAGAATGATCCGTCGTTTCCCCTGGTCCTCGGTCGGGCCGAAGTGCCCCTAAATTAATCTATATATTCTTTTGACTTTAAGGAACTTTTAAGGAAAGTTAAGGAACTTTTAAGGAAAGTGCCAGCTAGCTGTGAAAATAACAGTTAAGAGTGCAGTACTGCAGGCCACTTTAGCTGACTGTGTTCAGCAGGTCAGCGGTTCAAATCTCACCGGCTCAAGGTTGACTCAGCCTTCCATCCTTCCGGGGTAGGTAAAATGAGTACCCAGATTGTTGGGGGCAAAGTAAATATATATATATATATATATACATTGCTTACTGGTGTACACCGCTTAGAGAGTGCTTGCACTTAAAGTGGTATATAAGTCTCATAAATAAATAAATAAATAATCGGTAAATCACATCATTTACATTCTTCATTCTTTTCCAGAGCCCTTACTAAGCCATGCCATTCTCTACTAATCATTTACAAAACCTTTACTAAGCCATGACCTTCTTTACTAACTCTTTGCTAAACCCTTAGTGAGTCACGCCACTAAGCCTTTACTAAACTTTTAATAAGCCATGACACTCTTTACTAACCCTTTACAGAACCTTTACTAAGCCAAGCCATTCTTTGCTAACCCTTTACTCAATCTTTACTAAGCCATGGCCTTTTTTACTAACAATTTATTGAACTTTTACTAAGCCATGCCATTCTTTACTAACCATTTACTGAACTTTTACTGAATCTTTACTAAGCCATGCCATTCTTTACTAACCCTTTACTAAGCCATACCATTTTACTAACCCTTTACTGCCCTTTCTTTATTAACCATTTACAGAACCTTTACTAAGCCATGCTACTCTTTACTAACCCTTTACTGAACCTTTACTAAGCCATACCATTTTTACCAACCCTTTATTGCCCTTTATTAACCATTTACAGAACCTTTACTAAGCCATGCCACTCTTTACTAACCCTTTACTGAGCCTTTACTAAGCCATGCCATTCTTTACTAACCCTTTACTAAGCCATACCATTTTTACTAACCCTTTACTGCCCTTTCTTTATTAACCATTTACAGAACCTTTACTAAGCCATGCCAGTCTTTACTAACCCTTTACTGAACCATGCCATTCTTTACTAACCCTTTACTAAGCCATACCATTTTTACTAACCCTTTACTGCCCTTTCTTTATTAACCATTTACAGAAACTTTACTAAGCCATGCCACTTTTTACTAACCCTTTACTGAATCTTTACTAAGCCAAGCCACTCTTGGCCTGCTTGAGTGTGCAGCGCAGAGAGCAGGCAGGCCGTCTGCAACAGGCGGCATACGTAAGCAAGCAAAGAGAAGGAAAGCTACTCAAGAGCTACTCAGTGGAGGTGGCGTCTCTGGGGAGGATGCAGGAAGCAATGTGCAAATACACAAATGTGTGTGTCCGTTCATTTTAGACCACCGCAATTCCTGCCGCTGGTCCCCGGCCACCAGAAGGGATGGTTCAGCTCCACAGGTTGGGCTTTCTTCCGGTGTAGAAAAGGGATATTCATCTTAAAATCACAGAGACGGCGTATTTCCCAAGCTGCTGTACAGGCAGTCCTTGACCTGCGACTAAAACTGAGCCTAAAATTTCTGTCGCTAAGCGAGACAGTTGTTAAGTCGCCGTTGCCTCATTTTATGACCTTGCCACACAGGTGAATCACGGCAGTTGTTAAATTAGTAACATGTTTGTTAAGTGAATCTTGGCTTCCCCCGCTGACTCTGCTTGTCAGACGTTCGCAAAAGGGGATCGCGTGACTCCGGGAGACGCCGCAACCGTCATAAATACGAGTCAGTGGCGAAGCGTCTGACTGGGGATCCCCTGATCCACAGGGATGCTGGCACGGTTGCTCAAGCGTGAAACACGGTCACAAGGCCCCCTTTTCACTGCCGATGTAACTTCAAGCGGTCACTAAACGAATCGGTCGTTAAGTTGAGGACTGCCCATAGCTCTCCAGCCTCTTTCTCCTCGCAAGGGCTTCGTGGAGCAGGCAGCTTCCCAAGACTGATTTGCTGACAAGAAGTCTGCAACGCCTGTTCTCACGCATCGGTCCAGTTTGACTGGAAACTGGGGTGGGAGGTCTCTCTCTTCCTCCTCTGCTCAGCCCCCTCCCTTCCTTTTAATTTTAATTAATGAAGCCTTTCATTCCGGTGAACACCGCGAAAACCGTAGGCACAAGGGGCTCTTTTGGCAAAAAGAAGAACGGTTCCAAAGTTTTCGGGATTACTCACAAGCAACTCAATGAATTCTGAAGGCAGAATTTGTTTGTAAAGGGTTTTTTTTGTTGTTGTTGTTTTATTTCCTCCCTTTTGCTTGCAATTGAAAACAAAAAAAAAGGACACGGACTTTCCCCCTGCATTTGGTGGAGAATAAGAAACGAAAAAGATGGCAAATCGACACAAACGTTTTTTGTTTTTTTTTTAAAGCCAAGAGTTGAGAAAGTAGATTCTTAACTGCTTTGCACATCCGGGGATGCAGCTTTGAAGGGCTTTTCAAAGCAGCATCTCATTTGAGTGGTGGTCCAATCTGCATGGATGACATTGTTGGCAACTTGCAAATTGCAAAAAACTGAGAACGGGGCAATGTGTTTAACACCCAGGGTGGAAACGTCGTGTCCATTTTCCTAGCCTTCAGACAAGAATATGTCACTTGATGATCTATAAGTTGTTGTTTTCTGGACACTGCATAGATAAATAACAGAATAACAGAGTTGGAAGGGACGTTGGAGGTCTTCTAGTCCAGCCCCCTGCTCAAGCAGGAGATCCTATACCATTTCAGACAACTGTCCTGTCTCTTCTTAAAAATCTCAAGTGATGGAGCACCCACAGCTTCTGGAGGCAAGGTGTTCCACTGATTAATTGTTCTAACTGTCAGGAAGTTTCTCCTTAGTTCTAGGTTGCTTCTCTCCTTGATGAGTTTCCACCCGTTGCTTCTTGTCCTGCCTTCAGGCACTTTAGAGAATAGCTTGACTCCCTCTTCTTTGGGGCAGCCCCTGAGATACTGGAATACTGCCATCATGTCCCCCCCTCGTCTTTCTCTTCATTAAACTAGACATACCCAATTCTAGCAACCGTTCCTTATATGTTTTAGCCTCCAGCCCCCTGATCATCTTTGTTGCTCTTCTCTGCACTCTTTCTAGAGCTCTCAACATCTTTTTTACCTCGTGGTGACCAAAACTGTGTGCAGTATTCCAAGTGTGGTCTTACCAAGGCCTTGTAAAGTGGTATTAATACTTCGCGTGATCTTGATTCTATTCCTCTGTTAATGCAGCCCAGCACTGTGTTGGCTTTTTTGGCAGCTGCAGCACACGGCTGGCTCCTATTTAAGTGATTGTCTACTAGGACTCCGAGGACCTTCTCAGTTACTACTATTGAGCAAGGTACCCCCTATACTATACCTGTGCATTTGGTTTTTCTTGCCTAAATGTATAACCTTGCTTTTTTCACCATTGAATTTCATTTTGTTAGATAGTGCCCAGTGTTCAAGTCTGTCCAGATCCTTCTGTATCTTCACCTGATTTTGATTCGGTGCCTGGACTGTATTAGCTTTTTTGGCTGCTGCCTCGTAGCTAATAATTCAGTCTGTCTGCATGAAAGGTGATCTTCTTGCTAAGGTTTTGGACGTCCTTCTAAGATTTAGAACTATCTGGCCCGTTTGTGCATCAGGAAGCTTGTTTTATTTATTTCCTTGATTTATAGACTGTTCTTTGCATCCCGTACCTGCAACGACTTGTGTTTTGGGGTGGCTTTGGCTGTGCCCAGTTTTGCTTTTTGATGGCCACGACGCGTTGCAATCGCAACCCTTGGCACGCTACGGAAGAACGAACCTGGGAGATAGCTTACAAACGGTTCCCACCTCGTCTCTGCATGCGAAGACTTGCCCATCGAGCAGAAAGGGAGTAGGTTTGGGAAAAGATGGTCTTTTGCAAGAAAAACACACATTTGATAGACAAAACATAGACAACGTAAGACGGAAGTAGAGTTAGAGTCACCCAAATACTTTATGTATAACACCAAGGAGTTTTCTCTTCACGTTTCTCTTTTTTTATATATAAAAATTTTTATTAATTTTTTTTTCATCAACATATATTAATTTTTCCAATCAACAAGTTGTCTGGAGTTTGCTGTGCTAATACATGTTCACTTCCTAATCCTTCATTCTCTTCTCTAACCAAGAATAAAATAAATTCCAAATTTGATAGTAGTCTGTATCTTCCTTATCTTTCAACCTCATAGTTGATCTGTCCATCTCTGCACATTCCCATATTTTCCTGATTATTTCTTCCTCTGATGGCAGTCCTTCATTCTTCCAGTATTGTGCAAAAATTATTCTCGCTGCTGTAGTGATGTGTAAGATTAAATATAGTTTCTGCTTATTAGTCTTTTCAGGCATAATACCTAGTAAAAAAAGGTCAGGTTTAAAATCCACTTGTTCGCCCAATATTTTCTCTAACCACATACGTATATTTTTCCAATAGGCCTTTGCCTTCCCACATGTCCACCAAATGTGGTAATACGTGCCTATGTTACGTTTACATTTCCAACATCTATCTGACATATTTTTGAACATTTTTGCTACATTCACGTTTCTCAATGCAGGCCCACACCCAGCAGCCAAACATTATTTAGCCACTGCAGAATCCAGACATTCCATCACAACTGGTTGTTGGTCTGCTGCCCAGTTGTCGAGGAGAGACAAGTTGTTATCTTCCTCCTCTCGTGTGGTGCCACAAAGGCTACCAGCCTCTCTCGAGAGGAGAGGGTTGGCTTTCCTAAGCAGGTTCCCCTCCAGAAGAATTTTGTTTCTCAAGGTTTGCGCAAAAGAGGCACGAGGACATCTGGGAGGGAGGTCAGGCAACTGGGCTGCTCTGAGCATCTTGTTGACGAGTGGGAGGCATTTTTTCCCAGCACAGAGGCTGGAGAAATAGAAGGATCCTCTGTTGAAATAAGGTTTTTTTAGAAAAAAAAAACTCACATTATAGCAATAGCACTTAGACTTATATACCGCTTCCCAGTGCTTTACTGCCCTCTCTAAGTGGTTGACAGAGTCAGCCTGTTGCCCCCCAACAATCTGGGTCCTCATTTTACCCACCTCGGAAGGAGGGAAGGCTGAGTCAACCTTGAACCAGTCAGGATCGAACTCCTGACTGTGGGCAGAGTCAGGCTTGCAGTATTGCATTCCAACCACTGTGCCATCAAGGAAGGAAGGAAGGGAGGGAGGGAGGGGAGAGAGGGAGGAAGGAAGGGAGGAAAGAAGGGAGGGAGAGAGGGAGGAAAGAAGGGAGGGAGGAAGGGAGGGAGGAAAGAAGGGAGGGAGGAAGGGAGGGAGGAAAGAAGGGAGGGAGGGAGGAAAGGTAGCAATAGCACTTGGACTTATATACTTCTCCACAGTGCTTTACAGCCCTCTCTGAGTGGTTTACAGAGTCAGCCTCTTGCCCCCCAACAATCTGGGTCCTCATTTTACCCATCTCGGAAGGATGGATGGCTGAGTCAACCTTGAGCGGGTCAGGATCGAACTCCTGGCAGTGGGCAGAGTTAGCAATAGCATTTAGACTTATATCCCGCTTCCCAGTGCTTTACAGCCCTCTCTAAGCAGTTTACAGAGTCATCCTGTAGCCCCCAACAATCTGGGTCCTCATTTTACTGACTTGGGAAGGCTGAGTCAACCTGGAGCTTGGTCAGGATCGAACACCTGGCAGTGGGAATGTTTTTTATAGCAATAGCATTAGCACGTATATACCGCTTCCCAATGCTTTACAGTCCTCTTTAAGTGGTTTACAGAGTCAGCTTTTGGCCCCCAACAATCTGGGTCCTCATTTTACCGACCTCAGAAGGATGGAAGGCTGAGTCAACCTTGAACAAGTCAGGATCGAACTCCTGACAATGAGCAGAGTTTTGCCTGCAATACGGCATTCTAAACAATGCGCCACCATGGAAGGAAGGGAGGAAGGAAGGGCAATAAACACTTAGACTTATATACCGCTTCACAGTGCTTCATAGCCCCTCTCTAAGCGGTTTACAGAGTCAGCCTTTTGCCCCCAACAATCTGGATCCTCATTTTACCAACCTCAAAAGGATGGAAGGCCGAGTCAACCTTGAGCCGGTCTGGATCGAACTCCTGACAATGAGCAGAGTTTTGCGTGCAATACGGCTTTCTAACCACTGTGCTACCAAGGAAGGAAGGAAGGAAGGAAGGAAGGAAGGAAGGAAGGAAGGAAGGAGGGGCAGTAAACACTTAGACTTATATACCACTTCACAGTGCTCTCTAAGCGGTTTACAGAGTCAGCATATTTGCCCCCAACAATCTGGGTCCTCATTTTACTGACCTGGGAAGGACGGAAGGATGAGTCAACCTTGAGCCGGTCAGGATCGAACTCCCGGCAGTGGGCAGAGTCAGCCTGCAATGCGGCATTCTAACCACCGCGCCACCACGGGTCTTTAAATACAGGGAGTCCTCAACCTACGTGTACAATTGAGCCCAACATCCCAGGGGTAGGTGGAGGCAATAGTTACATGAATTTTGCCCCATTTTACCCCTTTTCTTGCCACAGTTGTTAAGTGAACCACTGCAGGTTAAGTGAGTATCACGGTTTTATTCACACCTGCGACAGCTGTAGCGCCCCTGAGCTCACGAGATGAAAATTCAGACACTTGGCAACTGACTCATAGTTACGGCGGTCGCAGCGTCTGTGGGGAGGTCATGTGATCTTTTGCAAGCTTCCGCCAAGTGAAGCAATGGATTCACTTAACAACCGGGTTACTAACCTAACATCTGCAGTGATTCACTTAACAGATGTGCCTATAAAGGTTGTAAAACGGGGCATAATTCACTTAACACGTGTCGGTCTCAGCAACGGAGACGTTGAACTCAATTGGGCTGAATTGGAATTGTGTACCAATTCAAAAGAATTATTAAAAAAAGGAATCAGTCAGAAACATCCTGGGTGTCATTCTCTTTAATAGGTACTGGGCACAAAATGTATTTAAGGGAGCCTGTGTAGAAATCTTTAATTTATTCATAGATATCTTTAATTTATCCCAAAGCTCTGATCGTGTTTTTAAACCATCCCCTTATGGAAGGATGCCATAGTTTAGCTCATGCTGATTGAAGTACAATATGCACTTCAATGTAAAGTATATTTATTCAGTATAAAGTTAGGGCAATCATTAGTGCTTCAACTCTAATTAGCAGGTCATTTAAATTTCTCTGAATTATTCTGCGTTGAACAGTCGGTCTAGTCAATGAAAACCTTTTTTCTAGGAACTGGAGAGCATGGTGGATGTGAAAATTTGCTGCAAAATTTGCGGGATTTCCTTGGTATCCATGGCAATGAAAGACCGGCCAGCCGGTAACGTCCTTTGCAATCTAAAGATCAGAAAAGGGGAAAAAAATAAATACATTACTGCTGTAGATTTCATCACTTTTAATCAAACCCAGAATTTTTCAGTAAAATTCATCGCTCAAAGAAAAAACCCGAAAAACAGTTCTAACAACAACAACAACAACAACAACAATAATATTGACAGACTTTATCTACCAAGGCAAATAGGTAGCTGTGGAATGCTGCAAGTACATCAGATGGTTGAAGAAGAAAAAATGGCTTTGGAAGAATATCTGAAGAACAATGATGAAGATGCACTGAAATTAGTATATCAGGAAGGCTTACTAACTACTGGAGAGACCAAACTGGCCTACAAGAAAGACCAAATGAAGAACAGAATAGAGGCATGGGAAGACAAAGCACTACATGGCCAATACATGAAAAAAAATAGCTGGGAAAGCAGATAATAACAAGACCTGGCAATGGCTAAGAGGACTCGAGCAGTAGGCAAAAATGCAAATCCAGTCTGAACATCTGGCTGACTGGGTGACGATTAATAACAACAACAATAATAATAGACGAGAAAGAACTGGAGAAGATAACAAAATACAAAGACCTACAAATAGAAATAGAAAGACTGTGGCAAAAGCAAGCAAGGGTAGTACCAATAGTCATAGGCTCCTTGGGTGCAATCCCAAAACAACTGGAGCACCACTTGAACACCATTGGCATTGACAAATTCGCTATTAGTCAATTGCAAAAGGTGGCCTTACTAGGAACTGCTTCCATCCTGCGACGATACCTGTAATACCATCAAACATCCACATCTGCCTATCCCAGGTCCTGGGTAAGGACTCGATAGGTAGACAAAATACCAAATCCAGTCTGACCATCTGGCTGACTGTGCGATGATCCATAATAATAATAATAATAATAATAATAATAATAATAATAGTAATAAGATCATAAAATAGAGAAAGTCATAGAAAATGATAAAATTAAACTGCTCTGGGACTTCAGAATTCAAACAGACAAGCACCTGCAACATAACACCCCAGACTTAACAATTGTCGATAAGAAAGACAAAAAAGTTTGGATAGTGGACGTGGCAGTGCCTGGAGATAGCAGAATAGAAGAGAAAGAACTGGAGAAGATAACAAAATACAAAGACCTACAAATAGAAATAGAAAGACTGTGGCAAAAGCAAGCAAGGGTAGTACCAATAGTCATAGGCTCCTTGGGCGCAATCCCAAAACAACTGGAGCACCACTTGAACACCATAGGCATTGACAAATTTGCTATTAGTCAATTGCAAAAGGCAGCCTTATTAGGAACTGCTTCCATCCTGCGACGATACCTGTAATACCATCAAACATCTACATCTGCCTATCCCAGGTCCTGGGTAAGGACTCGATAGGTAGACAAAATGCCAAATCCAGTCTGAACATCTGGCTGACTGTGCGATGATTGATAATAATAATAATAATTGCATCTTTTAATGCTTGTGCTAGCTGTTTCTTTGGAACAAGCTTCAATGCAGGTAGCCTTATTCTGTTGTTTTTGTGCTGTTCTAGATGCTCAGTTATTCTTTGTTTCAATTCTTTTATTTCTTTAGTTAGAGGGTTTAGTTCTTCCTGAGGAAGAGGTGCCTGGTTTCCAAATGAGAACAGTTGTATATCTCTGCTGGATTCCTTCACTGCCAACTCCCCCTGGTTTGCCTCTACATTCTGAATTACTTCTGGTAAGGCTTTGATTTCTTTGCCCTGGGTAAACCTTTGCAGTTCGTCCAATTCTGTTTCTGTGAATACTTTATTTCGTGTTATAAATCGGCGTTGATCTGCTAGTCTCTGTTCTGTTATTTCTGATTCTGGATGTTGTTCTTTCCACAACTGGTGCATTCGTTTTAGATATCCTTGTTGGACTTGATCTGTAGTAACAGATCATTATTTCTTTGTTTTCAATCACTGTGTATCTGCGACAGGTAAACATCTTTTCTTCCAGTAGTTCTGCAGCTGCTGGCCCTGGTTGCTCAGCCAACAGTCCTGAGTCCTGTAACCCATTTTTCACCAGATATCCAGGAACTCCGATATCTAGTGCGGACCTTGTTAACCCGGGCGACATCCGAGCCGGTATGGCATTCTGAAATTTACGTCTCACCATATTTTTTATGGGAGAGACACTCTTTGTCTGACTCCTCTGATGAGACCTGTCCAGTATGGTTGAACCTCTGGCACAGCTCTCATCTTCCTCAGAGTACACAAGCCCCAGACAAAAAAGTCTGGATAGTGGACGTGGCAGTGCCTGGAGATAGCAAAATAGAAGAGAAAGAACTGGAGAAGATAACAAAATACAAAGACCTACAAATAGAAATAGAAAGACTGTGGCAAAAAGCAAGCAAGGGTAGTACCAATAGTCATAGGCTCCTTGGGTGCAATCCCAAAACAACTGGAGCACCACTTGAACACCATTGGCATTGACAAATTCGCTATTAGTCAATTGCAAAAGGCGGCCTTATTAGGAACTGCTTCCATCCTGCGACGATATATGTAATACCATCAAACATCCACATCTGCCTATCCCAGGTCCTGGGTAAGGACTCGATAGGTAGACAAAATGCCAAATCCAGGCTGAACATCTGGCTGACTGTGCGATGATCCATAATAACAATAATAATAATAATAATAATAATAATAATAATAATAATAATAATAATAATAATAATAATAATAATACCTTTTGATTTATAAAACGAAGAGGTCAGAACGTTTAAGGAGAACAAGCCTTGGGGATGGGGTGGGGTGGGGTGTATATTTTCTAGAGATCTGTGTTCAACATCACAAGTCGTGAGTAGCACCGAAACCACAATCCCCAACCATTTTCTTTAATGCAAAGACATCTATTCAGAAATGGGAGCGTGTTTTGTGTGATGAGGTCAGAACCCAAGTATGAGAAAGGATCTTTTTGCTGGTTTGCAAAATGACACGTTAATCGGACTTTCTCAGGCGTGGGGGCGGTTTTTTTTTTCCAGGGTAGAGAATATGGTGAAATTATTGGGGGGGGGAGGGGGCTTTTATTTACTCTAGCCAATCCTGCACTGAGCAGACTGTCGTGGGTTCATAAATTTGAACTTGGCCGGGGATAGTTAATCATTATTTGAAACTGAACCGGCCTCTGTTTTTCCTGACATCAGCTGAATTTTGTTATGATTCATGCTCAAAGAAGCAACTTTTGTTTTCAAAGCCGGGGCTACAGAAGAACAGCTGGGATCAGCATCCTTCTTCTAAAGGAGCGTGCAGACGTGCTTTTCTTCTCCTACTTAGAATCCTAGGGCTGGAAGGGATCTTAAAGGTCTTCTAGTCCAGGGCTTTTCAACCTTTTCACCCATTGTACCACTTTTAGGATATGGCAACATCCGAGGACCACCCGTCGTCTAGCAAGGTGTCAAAAACTTGATGATCCCCCCCCCCCAAAAAGGAAAAAAGTGATAAAATACAGGTAGTCCTCAACTAACAGCAGTTCGCTTAGTGATGGTTCAAAGTTACAACGGCCCTGAAAAAAGTGCCCCCCAAGGCACAGCCGAGCAAGACACCTGCCTGCCCGCCCAGTGGCGCTCTTCCTCCTGTCCGAGGTTTTCATTGTTGTGAGCATTTTTGTTGAGGATTGGCAACGGGTGTGGGGTGTGGGGGTGTTTGGTTTTTATTCCCCCCCCCATCTGCTGGGTGGTTGCAGCAGGTTTTGGTCACTTCACATGACCCTGGGACACTGTGACCATCATAAATATGAATCAGTTGCCAAGCCTGTGAATGTAAATCACAAGACCCTGGAGAGGCTGCAACATTCCAGCTGATCGGCGCTTCTTCTGGGCTCAGCAGAAGCGCCAGGATCAGTGCTGCTTTCCAGCTGATTGGTGCTTCTTCAGGGCTCAGCAGAAGCGCCAGGATCAGTGCCAACCTCCAATTGGAGCCTGGCGCTGATCCTGGCGCTTCCGCTGAGCCCTGACAGCCCCGAAGAAGCGCTGATCCTGGCGCTTCTGCTGAGCCCTGACAGCCCTGCAGCTCCAGCCATCTCTCGCTCAGGCTTGTGCGGTGCTGCCACTGGTTCAGCTCATTCCTCTCCCCCGCTACCCCTTTTCTAGGATGGTCACGTCCCACCTGCCAGGTGCCCATGTACCACAGGTGGTACCCGTACCACTGGTTGAAAAGCCCTGTTCTAGTCCAACCTCCCTGCTCAAGGCAGGAGACCTTATGCCAGTGATGACGAACCTTTTAGAGACCAAGCGCCCAAACTGCAACCCAAAACCCACTTATGCATTGTCGGGTGCCGGGTGGACATGGCCCATTGGGTGGGTGTGGCCCATTGGGTGGGCGTGGCTGCGGTGGTAACAGCAGACTGAGTGGGACTATAAAGTTCAATCAATCAATTCCAACTTTGAGAGATCTTTTTTTTCCCGCGAGAAGTTGAAATTGATTGATTGATTGAACCTTTTTTTTTTTTGGGCATACAACGATGGAGCCCTAAAGCGAAAAGGTTTTATAAAATCCAGCTGAAGGCCTAGGACTGGGGCGATGGCGCGCGTGCCCACAAAGAGGGCTCCGAGTGCTGCTTCTGGCACCCGTGCCATAGATTCGCCACCGCTGCCTTATGCCATCCTAGGCAATCTTTTTTTGAAGACTTCCAGTGTTGGATCATTCCCAACTTCTGGAGGCGGGTTGTTCCGCAGATGAATTGTTCTCACTGTCAGGAAGTTCCTTCTTCATTCTAGGTTGGATCTTTCTTTAATGATTTTTCATAATAAGAGCGTTGGAAGGGACCTTGGAGGTCTTCTAGTCCAGCCCCCTCCTGAAGCAGGAGACCCTATACCAGTGGTGGCGAACTTATGGCACGCATGCCAGAGGGGGCAGTCGGAGCCCTCTCAGTGGGCACGCGCACCTTGCTCTTTGGCTAGGTTTTCGCAGGAAAAAAACATTTTTCAAGCCCCTTCCTAGCCAAAACAAGCCTCCGGAGCGAGCGTGCTGTTTTCAGCTTTGAATTATATCAAATCTGACACCAGAAAGAGACTTAACAGATGACCTGAGTGCTGCATGCAGTGTTGCTCTCAAACGTACAAAGTATAAGCCAAGGTTAGACAAATGATCAGCATGCGTACAACAGCAAAAATCACATTAATTTTCAAAAGCGTGCCAAATGCAAACTTTTTACCTTTCAGTAAAAAGTTGTTTGTATCATTGAAAGCTTTGTTATTGTGTTTGTCTTTTAACAAAAGATGTTAATGTATGAGTTGTTTTTTTCTAAACTAAAACCTCAGTATTCAGATTAAATTGCCGCATTGGCAGTTTGCGATAAATAAGTGGGTTTTGGGTTGGAGTTTGGGCACTCGGTCTCTCAAAGGTTCGCCATCACTGCCCTATACCAGGGGTAGGCAACCTTGGCTCTTTTATGACTGGTGGACGTCAACTCCCAGAATTCCTGAGCCAGCATGGCTCAACTTGGAAACCTCTCCCTTTCCCCTCAGCATGGCTGGTTCAGGAATTCTGGGAGTTGAAGTCCACCAGTCATAAAAGAGCCAAGGTTGCCTATCCCTGTCCTATACCATATATACCCTATATCAGGGGTAGGCAACCTGGGCTCTTTTAAGACTCGTGGACTTCAACTCCCAGAATTCCTGAGCCACCATGGCTCAGCTTGGAAACCGAGGTGGCGCAGCAGTTAGAGGTGCAGTACTGCAGGCCACTTTAGCTGACTGTTCAGCAGGTCAGCAGTTCAAATCTCACCGGCTCAAGGTTGACTCAGCCTTCCATCCTTCCGGGGTAGGTAAAATGAGGACCCAGATTGTTGGGGGCAATGTAAATATATATCTATACATTGCTTACTGGTGTACACCGCTTAGAGAGTGCTTGCACTTAAAGCGGTATATAAGTCTCATAAATAAATAAATAAATAAACCTCTCCCTTTCCCCTCAGCATGGCTGGCTCAGGAATTCTGGGAGTTGAAGTCCACGAGTCATAAAAGAGCCAAGGTTGCCTACCCCTGGACTATACCATTCCAGACAAATGGCTGTCCAGTCTCTTATTAAAACCTCCAGTGATGGAGCACCCACAACCTCTGGGGGCAAGTCGTTCCACTGATTGACAGAATAATGGAGGGACCTTGGAGGTCTTCTAGTCCAGCCCCCTGCTCAAGCAGGAGACCCTATATACCATTCCAGACAGGTGGCTCTCCAGTCTCTTCTGGAAAACTTCTAGTGATGGAGTGCCCACAAATTCTGGAAGCAAGTCGTTCCACTGATTAATTGTCCTCCTGTTAGCTCTAGGTTGGACCTCTCTTTAATGATCTTCCACCCATTAATTCATGTCCTGCCTTCAGGTGCTTTGGAGAATAAGTTGACCCTCTCTTCTCTGTGACAACCTTTCAAGTCCACTTGCCTTTTGAAAAACAAAAACAAAAACACGCCTTTGGGACAACCGGGACCTGCATGATTGAGATTCTCCATAAGTCCTGGAAGGCTGCTATCCCGTCACTGCTAGACCTTATCATTATTAGACTAGATCAGGGCTAGGCAACCTTGGCTCTTTTATGACTCGTGGACTTCAACTCCCAGAATTCCTGAGCCAGCCATGCTGAGGGAAAAGGGAGAGGTTTCTAAGCTGAGCCATGCTGGCTCAGGAATTCTGGGAGTTGAAGTCCATGAGTCATAAAGGGGGCCATAGTTTCCCCCATGCTGGCTCAGGAATTCTGGGAGTTGAAGTCCACGAGTCATAAAAGAGCCAAGGTTGCCTACCCCTGGCCTAGACCATTGTTTTGCCACCTCAGTAACTTTAAGACATGTGGACTTCAACTCCCAGAATTCCTGAGCCAGCCATGCTGAGGGGAAAGAGAGAGGTTTCCAAGCTGAGCCAGGCTGGCTCAGGAATTCTGGGAGTTGAAGTCCACAAGTCATAAAAGAGCCACGGTTGCCTACCCCTGGACTAGACACACCTACCGTGTTTTCCCAAAAATAAGACCGTGTCTTTTATTAATTTTTGCTCCAAAAGATGCATTAGGCCGGGCTTATTTTCCGGTTAGGGCTTATATTCGGGGCAATATGGTATTAAATGTGTCCATCTAACTGACGATCTTATTTTCGCGGTGGGGCTTATATTATGAGCATCCTGAAAAATCATGCTAGGGCTTATTTTCCGGTGGGGTCTTATATTGGGGAAAACATTTTTAGTTCCTAGTTCCATTTTTCCCCAGTTGCAATGTGTGGCTGTGAAAGTTGGACCACAAGAAAGGCCGAGAGCCAAAGAATGGAGGCCTTTGAACTCTGGTGCTGGAGAAGACTCCTGCGAGTCCCCTGGACTGCAAGGCGATCAAACCAGTCAGTCCTGGAGATCAACCCTGACCGCTCTTGAGAAGGCCAGATCCTGAAGTTGAAACTCAAGTACTTTGGCCACCTAACGAGAAGGAAGGACTCCCTGGAGAAGGGCCTGATGCTGGGAAAGATGGAGGGCAAGAGAAGAAGGGGACAACAGAGAAGGAGGTGGCTGGATGGAGTCCCTGAAGCAGGAGGCGTGAGCTTCAATGGACTCCAGAAGATGGTAGAGGACAGGAAGGCCCGGAGGAATGTGGTCCACGGGGTTGCGATGGGTCGGACACGACTTCACAACTAACAATAACAACAACAAAAAGTTCAATTTTTAGCACCCTTACGCCTGGGAGTGGAACAAGTCAGAAGATCACCCCTACTCTTCTTTTTCTACCCAGGTATCGGCTCCCAAGAACGGGATCTAGGAAGATTTGGCCAGAAAGCCCGCTAACCACCATGCCTTGCTCCTTACGATTCTTCCTGAAGTTTGGTCTCTTCAGCTTACCGGTCTGCTTGATCCCCCAGGGACCCAATGAAGATGGCGAAGGCGTTCACTTTGGGATCGATGGTCAAGGCCTGTGCAAATCGTGCGGGCGGGATACCGTATCGCTCCAGATTGGCGTCGCTTAGGACGATGACGAAATACTCGTCGGCGTCGTCTTTGGCGATCTCCCGAATGGCGTGCTCGGTCCCTTCCAGGGTGTGATCTCCGCTCATGCAGAACTGAGCGTGGGCGTGCATCACCTGGGCGGGAAAAAAATGAGGATCCCTGAAGCCGGGGTGTGTGTGTCTGTGCAGCGATTCGAAGGCAGCACTGCAGGCTGACTCTGCCCACTGCCCGCAGTTCGATCCTGACCGGCTCAAGGTTGACTCAGTTTTCCATCCTTTTCCGAGGTCGGTAAAATGAGGATCCAGATGGTTGGGAGGATAAGAAGCTGACTCTATAAACCGCTTAGAAAGGGATGTGAACTACTGGGAAGTGGTATATAAGTCTAAGTGCTATTGGTATTGGTATATCTATCTATCTATCTATCTATCTATCTATCTATCTATCTATCTATCTATCTATCTATCTATCTAGCCGTGTATCTATCTATTTCTGTCTGTCTATGTGTCTATGTGTCTATGTGTCTGTCTATCTATCTATCTATCTATCTATCTATCTATCTATCTATCTATCTATCTATCTATCTATCTATCTATCTATCTCATCCATCTCTCTCTCTCTGTCCCATCCATCCATCAATCCATCCATATCTCTCTCTCAGCCATCCATCCATCTATCTGTCTATCCATCTATCTATCCGTCTATGTCTGTCTGTCTGTCTGTCTATCTGTCTGTCTGTCTGTCTGTCTGTCTGTCTATCTATCTATCTATCTATCTATCTATCTATCTATCTATCTATCTATCTATCTATCTATCTATCTATCTATCTATCTATCTATCTATCTATCTATCTATCTATCATCTGCCATGGTGGTGCCACAGCTAGAATGCCACATTGCAGGCTGACTCTGCCCACTGCCAGCAGTTCGATCCTGACCGGCTCCAGGTTGACTCAGCTTTCCATCCTTCTGAGGTCATTAAAATGAGGACCCAGAGTGCTGGGGGGGGGGAAGACTAAACAAGCGGTCGTAAATAGAGGACTACCTGAACTCAGCTGAGGTGAAGTTCTCCCCCTCTTTGGAGGTCACCCCTTGACTTGGGTGACTTTCCTGCTTTAGGGCATTAAGGCATTAATGTTTATTTATGCCAGTTAAGAGGCTTAATCCAAGCATTAAGGTGACATTATCTTCCGCTTATGTTCAAGGCTGCTCTACAAGAATTAGGTCAAGAAGCTGAGAAGGAAGCAGGATTTCCTCTTAGGATGCGTTGACAGCCCATCATGAGGGGAGCGCTATTTCTGCCTCCATGGAAAAGAAAAACCAGTCAATTAATTCAATAAATTCAAAGATTAAAAACAATACGCTCTTATCCCAAAGGTGCTTTCCTTGAAAAGGCAACTGGGCTTTCTTGCTAATGAAGCTTCTTTCAGTTCTAGCTCCAGATTCTGGGATGAGAAGCGAAATGTTTTCAAAGGAAAAAAAAAAAAACCCAGGAAAGTCCAGTTGCCTTTTGGAAAAGAAAGGAAAAAAAAGGAAAGGAAAGGAAAAGAAAAGAAAGGAAAAGAAAGGAAAAGAAATGAAAGGAGGAAAAGAAAAGAATGGAAAAGAAAGGAAAGGAAAGGAAAGGAAAAGAAAGGAAAGGAAAGAAAGGAAAGGAAAAGGAAAAGAAAAGGAAAAGAAAAGGAAAAGAAAGGAAAGAAGGAAAGGAAAAGAAAGGAAAGGAAAAGAAAAGGAAAGGAAAGGAAAAGGAAAGGAAAAGAGAAAAGAAAAGCAGCTTTGGGACAACCAGGACTGGATGCTTGAGAATCTCCGTAAACATAATCTGATATTTATTTACTGCACCTAAATCTCACTGTTTTCCTACAGAATTTTACTCCGTTTCTAGTCTTCCTTCTCTCTCTCCTGCATGGGAGCAATTAAAAAAACCTTGAAATACAGTAATAGGAAATATTTATAGCTCAGGTTTTAGATTTTTTTTAAAAAATACATAAAATCAAATCTAAAACCCCAGCTACAAATATTTCCTATTATTTCAAAGTTAGACGGGCGTACACCTATTGAGACCTGATCTTCCACCCAACCAACATATTGATTTAGATCCAACCTATCAACATGTAAGAAGCCAAGAGCCTCTGAAGTGCCAATCAACAAGAGAAACCAATCAGCTGCTCGGAATTCAAATATAGCTCCAAACAACGGACTGCCCAGGAGGACGGCACAGTTAAAATCCTGCTGATGACGTTAGCTAGTTCGGTAACGAAACGTTCAGGAATTATATGGAAACAAGCCTGGAGGGAAAACCACAGCCAAAATGAGAAAACGCTTTCGCTAAAAGGGAAACATTTCGTGAAATTAAAAAAACAAACAAACACCTGTACCTTTAGGATCTCTAGTCTTTGCTTATTGTCCTTGGGCACGTTCTCGTTGGGGACTAGGACAATGTTGAATCCATCTCCCGAGTGGGCGAGGATATTGTACTGCGTGGAAAAAGAGGGGAGCAAAGATGCTGAAGCAGCAAAGACATCCGTTGTCGTATTTAAAAAAAAAAAAAAGAGCCAAGGTTACCCTTTTGCAGCATTGTTGCACTATCTAAGACACACACACACACATAGTTGGTTCTTGTGATGTAAAATCCTTTTGCTAATATGCCAAGGTAGTCCTTGACTTATAACAATCCATTTAGGGACTGAGGCTACAACGGGTCTGAAAAATTGGGACGTGTGACTGTTTTTCGCCCTTACAGCATCCCTGGGATGACGTGATCCAAATTCGGATCCTTGGCAGCTGGCATGTGCTATATCGACGAGGGTGGCAGCGTTCTGTGTGTGTGTGTGTGTGTGTGTGTGTGTGTGTGTGTGTGTGTGACGTGATCCTTTCTTGCGGCCTTCGGACGAGCAAAGTCAACGGGGAAGCCGTATTCAATTAACAACCGTGTTGCTAATTTCACAACTGCCGTGATTCGCTTAACAGCTCTGGCGAGGAAGGTGGTAAATTGGGACAAAACTCACTGAGCTGTCTCGCTTAGCGACGGGAACCTTGGGCTCAGTTGAGGTTGTAAATCGAGGACTACCTGAATTGGGTTTGTTAAAAATGCCACACTTAAGACACTCGGCGCGCTCGTCAAATACCTAACCGATTTCGAGATCCAGGAGGCCAACTCTTTGACAGGAGCGGCCAAAATTGTGGAAACTTTGGGGGGAAAAGTGTATTTTTGAGGTTTGAGGGCTAATAATACCCCTTTTTTGGGAGTAGTACCATAAAGTTATATATCAATGGAAAGATAATTTAATCAAGAATGTAATGTTCAATTATCTGTACTGTATCCTATGAAAAGTGATAGTCAAATAACCAGAAAAAGGAAGCACAACTTGCTTAGGTTGATCTCAGGTAGCTCTCCTTCATCTGATTGTAGCCAATGAGCATGAGTGTTTAGAGAGCCAGTTGGGTGTCATCTTGTTTTGCCCATGAGCCAATCAGATCACAGTAGAATTCGGTTCTTGATGTCCTGTATTGAAGCTGAGAGGAGGACATTGGTCGGTGTGTTATGTGATCGCTGTCAAGTTGGTTGGGTTTTTTTTTGAGTTCTTTCCCTTAGTGAGCTTGTAAAAGTCATAAAATTAAAGTCGTGGTGCAAAGAGTTGACCGGTCACCCCGAAAGCAATGTAAAATAGTAATTATTAAGTGAACAAGACTACAGTTATAAAGAAATTAGAAGAAAAATGGGTGGAAACTTAACCAAAGGTGGGTATTTCTACTGTACACTTTCCCCCAAAGGTTTCCACCATTTTGGCCAACTCTTGTATGCTTTCTCCTAAGCAACCTATCTACCTACGACTAGTCAGATCTGGTTCCATCCGAGAGTCACCTTAAATTTCTGCTCGTAGTTCTCAAAGGCTTCCATAACCATGCACACGGCTTCCATGGACCGCTCCAGTCGTCTGTCCACGCCATTGAAACGGTACATGCTTCCGGAGACGTCCACCAGCAAGGAGAGGCGCTTGCATTTCTGCTGAGGACTTCCAAGCTGTAAAGGGAGAGATGACAAATTTTTTAAAAAATTACATGTCAACCCGGGGCGAGAGTCCACAAGTCCAGAAGTGACCTCTGTGGAACCATCTGGTTAGAGAGGCGTTTCTCAATGTAAGACTTGCGGACTTCAATTCCCAGAATGCCCCAGTCAAGTCCCAGATGTCTAGCAGCAACATCTATGGAACCATCTGCTTAGAGTTTCTCAACTTAAGATGTGTGGACTTCAACTCCCAGAATTCCCCAGTCAAGACCCAGATGTCTAGAAGCAACATCTATGGAACCATCTGGTTAGAGTTTCTCAACTTAAGACGTGCAGATTTCAACTCCCAGAATGCCCCAGTCAAGACCCAGATGTCTAGCAGCAACATCTATGGAACCATTTGGTTAGAGTTTCTCAACTTAAGATGTGTGGACTTCAACTTCCAGAATTCCCTAGCCAACAGCCAGATGTCCAGAAGCAACATCTATGGAACCATCTGATTAGAGAAGTCCTTCTCAACTTAGGATATGTGGACTTCAACTCCCAGAATGCCCCAGTCAAGACCCAGATGTCTAGCAGCAACATCTATGGAACCATCTGGTTAGAGTTTCTCAACTTAAGATGTGTGGACTTCAACTCCCAGAATTCCCTAGCCAACAGCCAGATGTCCAGAAGCAACATCTATGGAACCATCTGGTTAGAGTTTCTCAATGTAATACATATGGACTTCAACTCCCAGAATTCCCTAGCCAACACCCAGATGTGCAGAAGCAACATCTATGGAACCATCTGGTTAGAGCGGTCCTTCTCAACATGATATGTGGACTTCAACTCCCAGAATTCCCTAGTCAAGACCCAGATGTCTAGCAGCAACACCTATGGAACCATCTGATTAGAGATGGTGATTCTCAACTTAAGACGTGCGGACTTCAACTCCCATAATTCTCCAGCCAGCATGGGTTGAAATCCACATATCTTAAAGTAGCCAAGGATGGGAAACACTGGATTAGAATAGCCCACACACCGGTCACATATATCACCAACCCTGATTAGACCGGCACAGATCTTCAGATGCACACATCTGGGCCACTAGAGTCAGAGATTCAACCCATTTTGTGTTGTCCACGTCGCTAAGAAACCATGCCAATAAACTCATTGTAGTCGCTGTGATTCACGGCCATAATATGTCAACTGTCATCTTCACCAGCTGGGGAAATTTCCAGAAATTATTCATGATTGTGCTGGAGAGAGTTTGTGCTGGTTAGGCATGAACACAGACTTGAGAAGGGGTTAATTTTCCCTGTGATGTCCCTTTTTTCAGTGAAATTAGACATAAAGACTAAGAAAACAACTGCTGAAGGAGCTGGTTTATCACATTTAATGTACCTGTGGGTCAAGTTCTCCACGTCGTTTGTAGATGGTTTTTTCCCCGGTCAGGCTATCGATGATCTTGGCATCGTCCAATTCTCCAACGGCTTGGTGCCTTAACCACTGTCTTTCTTTCCCTTTGGCCTACGGAGGAATAAAATACCATAATCGCCTTTAAGCCTACATTCTGTTTTTTTAATTAATTTATTTTTTTTTGATGGCGTATGTTCACTGAGTGGGCTAAGGCAACCCGTGTTCCAGATTCTGCAATCAGCCTTGGCATGGGTTCTCAAAATGAACACACGAACAGGCAGGTCTGTCTACGGAAGGAAAAGCAATGTTCACCTCTTACGTTTATGAAATACATTCTTTTTCCGGCTCCAGATCACGCCCGGGACACGGACCGTGAAAGGCTAGAATTGAATCAAAGACCTGTTTTTGACAACCTGGGTAATTGCCGCACGCTGACAAACGGGGGTTTACCGAGTCAATAAATCCCATTTTAGCAAACAAAACCTAAGCTCAGAAAATTAGCTTAGGAGTGGCCTATATATGGAACGATGCATATAACGTACACAGGGTTTGAGCCTTTGATTTGTGGCTGACAGGCAGATGAAAGGAAGTAAATAACAGAAGGTAAAGAAATTTCAGGTTCATGGAGAGTACATTTAATTGCCCTCCATACTCTTTGCAGCAAGAATGGGTTTTGTTAAAAATCCAAAACTAAAGGAATGTCCCACAGGAAGACTACTACTTTCAGGGTCTTAGTAGAAGGATGGATGAAGTTTTGTTCATAAAGAACCCAAGATCAGAGGTTAGAAAGTTGGAAATAGGAGAAAATGTGGGTTCTGTGAGGAAGATTTATAATGGATTGGTAAATATTTGGATCGTTATGCAATTAATGCTAATGTGGGAAATACTATTTTTAACTATATGACTGCTACTTCCGAGTATATGATTGTATTTTGATAAGATTATTATGAATGTGATGATGATGATTATCATGGATCATTGCACAGTCAGCCAGATGTTCAGACTGGATTTGGCATTTTTGTCTACCTATTGAGTCCTTATCAAGGTCCTGGGATAGGCAGATGTGGATGTTTGATGGTATTACAGATCCCATCGCAGGATGGAAGCAGTTCCTAGTAAGGCCGCCTTTTGCAATTGACTAATGGCGAATTTGTCAATGTCGATGATGGTGTTCAAGTGGTGCTCCAGTTGTTTTGGGATTGCATTATTATTATTATTATTGATCAAAGCACAGTCAGCCAGATGTTCAGACTGGATTTGGCATTTTGTCTACCTATCGAGTCCTTACCAAGGACCTGGGATAGGCAGATGTGGATGTTTGATGGTATTACAGGTATCGTCGCAGGATGGAAGCAGTTCCTAGTAAGGCCGCCTTTTGCAATTGACTAATGGCGAATTTGTCAATGCCGATGATGGTGTTCAAGTGATGCTCCAGTTGTTCTGGGATTGCACCCAAGGCGCCTATGACTATTGGTACTACCCTTGCTTGCTTTTGCCACAGTCTTTCTATTTCTATTTGTAGGTCTTTGTATTTTGTTATCTTCTCCAGTTCTTTCTCGTCTATTGTGCTGTCTCCACTATCCAGACTTTTTTGTCTTTCTTATCGACAATTGTTAAGTCGGGGGTGTTATGTTCCAGGTTGTTGTTGTTATTATTATTATTATTGACCTAATGATGCAGTTGTTACAGAACAAGGTCGTCATCCAGGCCTCAGCTCTGCACCTTATGACAGGGGTAGAACAACACACCTACATTCATCCACAAACAAACACACACACACGCACACACACACACACAATCACAATGAGTGCCTCAGAAAGCTAGCAGGACATGTCTTCCACGTTTCACGTTTCTCTTTTTTGTTTTTCTTTGAAGAAGCTTCAAACCTGGGAACTTCCCGTTTGCAAGAAGCAGCACTACCACCGCAGACGCCGCGTGATCTCAGCTGCGGCTGGAGGGCAAAGGAACAACGGGATCCCTACCTCTTCTTCTTCCCCACCCCAGACAAGAAATAAACAATGGTTTAGGTCAAAAAAGCGAGCCTCTTCCTTGTCTCGACGTTCCAGGCAGCAGGGGACGGTCTGTTTGCACATTTCCTAGGAAGACAATGCAGACTCAGGAAGCGAGCCGGAAAAATTTTCCCCTTGAACTCTCGACAGCCTTTTGCTAGCCGAAAAGGAAGACGGATGTACGTCCTTTGCGGACAATGCTGTAAAGATTCCTGATGGGTTCAGAAGAGACACGGTCCAGATGGAGCAGACTTGGCTTGGTCAAGTTTAATGAAAAGTCTAGCCTAATGGAAAGGTTAATAGTGCCTTGGTAAGAACACAACTGGAATAAACGTCTATGGAGGTTCTCCGTTATCCAGATCCACGGTTGTCCCAAAGATGCATTTTTTCAGGAGGCAACTGGACGGTCTTGTGTTTCTTTGAAGAGGTTTCGCTTCTCATCCCAGAAGCTTCTTCAGCTCGGACTCTGAATCCTTCCCTTCCCCGCCATCCAGTCAGAGCTGAAGAAGCTTCTGGGATGAGAAGGGAAATGTGTTCAAAGCATAATAAGAAAGATCCATGAGGACACAGATAAACCTCCAGGTGGCCTCCACTTCTCTCTAAAAGGAGGCAAATGGCCAGCTGTCTGCAAGGAGTATACTGTAAATCCTTCCATTCCCCACCATCCAGTCAGAGCTGAAGAAGCTTCTGGGACAGTGGTTCTCACCTGGGGGTCGGGTCCCCATTTGGGGTCGAATGACCATTTCACGGGGGTCGCCAAACAACGCAGTCCGCCATTTTTTCCCCCCTTTTCCTTAGCTGTGCTACTCCCTTTTATTCTATTGGCTTTTGAAAGCCAATAGAAGAGACTCTCTTGAATAGAGTCTAATTCTATTGGCTTTCCAAAGCCAATAGGAATTGTCCAGGCTGTCTCTGCCCTGCTGAGCCCGCCAAAAGTCCCAGCCTGCAAACGGTGCTGCACCAGTTGAGTAGTCCTCGACTTACGACCGGTTGAGTAGTCCTTAACGTACGACCGGTTGGGGGTCGTGACATTAAAAAGGTTGACAATCACTGTTCTGGGATGAGAAGTGAAACATCTTCAAAGAAAAACAAGAAAGTCCAGTTGCCTCCTGAAAAAAGTACCATGAGACACACCTGGAATGTTGCATCCAGTTTTGATCACTACAATGTAAAGAAGATGTTGAGACTCTAGAAAGAGTGCAGAGAAGAGCAACAAAGATGATTAGGGGACTGGAGGCTAAAACATACAAGGAACAGTTGCTGGAATTGGGTATGTCTAGTTTAATGAAGAGAAGGACAAGGGGGGACATGATAGCAGCCTTCCAGTATCTCAGGGGCTGCCCCAAAGAAGAGGCAGTCAAGCTATTCTCCAAAGCCCCTGAAGGCAGGACGAGAAGCGATGGATGGAAACTAACCAAAGAGAGAAGCAACCTGGAAGTAAGGAGAAACTTC
>JAKSXO010000056.1:2897664-3009645 GCA_024509115.1 Crotalus helleri | reverse complement strand
AGCAGAATTCCCTCCTCCAATTAACAGTCATAAATCACATTCTTTAATTAGCTTGAAATGAAGGCTCTCTCTTCAGTTCTCCACCTGCCAATTCTTATCATCTCTTATTTCAATAACCTTGGTTCTCACGCTAGGTCCAGTATTGTTATGTCTATCTAAACTCTCATGCACATTCCTCCCCCCCCCCCACAGCATCATCTAAAAGTAAAATATAAGAAGAAAATGGTTGCATCTGTAACTGTTGTCAAAGCAAAAGCATCCGATGTTAGCAGCGTTGACCATAAGAGATTATAAAGAGCGCAAACGCTGTGTTTTGATGGCTTGAACATTGGATTTTCCCTTCCTGACCACAGAGGCCTCTAATCCTTAATTCCTCTGAAATGGAAACTCAAGAGACAAATGACTCACCTTTTCAGCAACGGGGTTAATACACCTGTGCTGTTTCTTTGAGTCATATATGTGTGTGTGTGGTGGGTTGTTAAGCCAGTAACATGGTTGTTACTCCCCCCCCCATTGACTTTGCTTATCAGAAGGTCGCAAAAGGGGATCACGTGACCCTGGGGAGGCTGCAACCGTCATAAGTACAAGCCAGTTGCTAACTGTCTGAATTTTGATCATGTGACTGTGGAGGTACTGCAACGTTGTGTGAAAAACGGTTCTAACTCCCTTTTTTCAGTGCTCTTGTGACTCCGAACAGTCACTAAACGAATGCTTGTAAGTGGAGGACTTTGTGTGGGGAAAGGCTGAGGAAGAAGTCGCGCTATTGTCGCCAGTTAGATGGGACCTGAGGAACGTAGGACACAAGGGAAAGAAGACGTCGTGTTACCTTTCGGATAGAGCTCCTTCAGAGGCACGTCTCCGGGGGCTAAGATCCTCACCACTTGGTTCGCGGCAGCCAGGGTGACACAATTGGTGTGCTTTGCCGTGCCGCCGCGGCTTCCTCTCCCGTAATAAAGCGGGTCAGCAGGTGAATGTGGTCGGCTGCTCAGGGGGGCGCCTCTCTTGCAGCTGAAGACCTCGTTGGGGGACTGTGGGGCGCGAGGCGCGCGGGGCGGTTAAGTGACATTGTGTCCCGTTAAAAATCAAATGAAACAGAGAGAAAAAGAGTGAGAGAATAAGGAGAAAGAGAAGAAAAAGAGAAGGAGACTGAGAAAGAGAAAGGGAGGGAGGCAGGGAAGGAAAGAAGGAAGGTGGGAGAGAGGAAAGCAGGGAAGGAAGAAAGGAAGAAGGGGGGAGGCAAGGAAGGAGGGAGGGGAAGAAGATGGGAGGGAAGGAAGGAAGGAGGGAGGGAGGGAGGGAAGGAAGGCGGGAGGGAGGGAAGGAAGAAAGGGAAGGAGGGAGAGAGGCAAGGAAGAAGGGAAGGGAGGGAGGGAGATAGGACGGCAGGAAGGAAGGGAGTGAGGGAAGGAGGCAGGGAAGGAAAGAAGGAAGGTGGGAGAGAGGAAAGCAGGGAAGGAAGAAAGGAAGAAGGGGGAGGCAAGGAAGGAGGGAGGGAAGAAGATGGGAGGGAAGGAAGGAAGGAGGGAGGGAGGGAGGGAAGGAAGGCGGGAGGGAGGGAAGGAAGAAAGGGAAGGAGGGAGAGAGGCAAGGAAGAAGGGAAGGGAGGGAGGGAGATAGGAGGGCAGGAAGGAAGGGAGTGAGGGAAGGAGGCAGGGAAGGAAAGAAGGAAGGTGGGAGAGAGGAAAGCAGGGAAGGAAGAAAGGAAGAAGGGTGAGGTAAGGAAGGTGGGAGGGAGGGAAGGTGGGAGGGAGGGAAGGAAGAAAGGGAAGGAGGGAGGGAGGCAAGGAAGGAGGGAAGGGAGGGAGATAGGAGGGCAGGAAGGAAGGAAGGGAGGGAGGGAGGGAGGAAGGGAAGGAGGCAGGGAAGGAAAGAAGGAAGGTGGGAGGGAGGGAAGGTGGGAGGGAGGGAGGGAAGGAAGAAAGGGAAGGAGGGAGGGAGGCAAGGGAGGGAGGGAGGAGAGCTATGAAGGCAGGAAGGAAGGGAGGAGGGAAGGAAGGGAGCGAGGGAGGGAAGGAAGGGAGCGAGGGAGGGAGGCAGGGAAGGAAAGAAGGAAGGTGGGAGGGAGGGAAGGTGGGAGGGAGGGAAGGTGGGAGGGAGGGAAGGTGGGAGAGAGGAAAGCAGGGAAGGAAGAAAGAAAGAAGGGGGGAGGCAAGGAAGGAGGGAGGGAGGAGAGGTACGAAGGCAGGAAGGAAGGGAGGGAGGGAGGGAAGGAAGAAAGGGAAGGAAGAAAGGAAAGGAGGGAGGGAGGCAGGGGAGGGAGGGAGGAGAGGTACGAAGGCAGGAAGGAAGGGAGGGAGGGAGGGAAGGAAGAAAGGGAAGGAAGAAAGGGAAGGAGGGAGGGAGGCAAGGAAGGAGGGAAGGGAGGGAGGGAGATAGGAGGGCAGGAAGTAAGGAAGGGAGGAGGAAGATGGGAGGGGATGAAGAAAGGAAGGAAGGAAGATGGGAGGGAAGAAAGGAAGGCAGGCAAGCCATTTTAAAACAGATTAAACCTTCATTTAATCCCTGCGGTTTACGAACGAATTTCTCCAGGATTTTTAATTGAAACATATTTCAGGATGCTGGACAACTTGCCCAGATTCCATCCTTTGTCTACTCTAAACCAGGCATCCCAGAGCAGGCACGAGGCTGACCTTCACGACCACTGGGGAAAGCACACAATCAGGGATACAGGACTTTAAAAAAAAAACACAACCCAATGGAAGAAAAGCCCTTTTTCCCAAAGGCCTACCATGAGATCCGGGAATCCAATCACCACCGTCGCGTAATCTTCCTGGCTGGAGAAGACTCGGTTGGGAGCGCTGATTTTCTGCTCAATGGCTCGGCTCAAGTTCTCGGAAGACAGCGGATCCTGAGAAACAGCCCGGGGCACGTAGCTTTCAAGGACTGGGAAGAAGAGCACAACAAACCAACAAACACACAAGAGATCATCTGGACCCAAGCCGTCAATCGAAGCAAATGGCAGGCTGATGCCTTGCGTTACTCACCGTTCAGGAGTTAATCGAAGGAATCGATCTGAACATCTCTCGGAAACAGATTTTTTTGGGTAGATATTACCTTTAGTTTTGTTTTTCTTTAATGTTTTTAAATTAGCCTCCCTATCGCGAGAGCTTTGAAGCGGGCGTTCATCGTTGTGCACGCAACATCCGATGAACAAAACTGGGCACTCCACAATCGATAGAAATTAAAATGAAAAGGAATCGGCTTTTCTATGAAACAGGGCGGTGGATTTACGGCAGGGGTCTTCAAACCTGGCCACTGTGAGACTTGTGGACTTCAACTCCCAGAATTCCTCAGCCAGCCTCAGGGCTGGCTGAGGAATTCTGGGAGTTGAAGTCCACAAGTCTTACAGTGGCCAGGTTTGAAGACCCCTGATTTACAGTATCTCAGTAGGAACTCAACATCATTTGCTGGACTTCGGTTAGCGAGGTGTGCGACTACAGCGGTCCTCGGCTTACGGCCACAATGGAGCCCCAAATTTCCGTCGCTGAATGAAGCATTCTGCTGCTAAGTGAGGTTTGCCCCGTTTTACGACCTGGCTTGTTGCCATGGTGGTTTAAGGAATCACTGTGGTCGTTCAGTTAGAAACACGGTCGTTAAGAGAACCTGGATTCCCCACTGACTTTGCCAAAGGGGATCACGTGACCCACGGGGACACTGCGACCGTCGTAAATACGAGTCAGTTGCCCAGCGTCTGGATTTTGATCCCGCGACCGGTGGGGGGAATGCTACAACGGTCACGAGTGGGGAAAACTGGTCATAAATTGCTTTTTTCAGTGCCCTTGTGGCTTTGCACCGTCGCGAAACAAAGGTAAGTCGAGGAACAATTTGTTCCTTTTTCAAAGCATCTGCCGGCCTTTTAAATAAAAGCCACTTTTCAATGCTATTTTGATCTTTTAGCTGATTTTGTTTCTCCTGGCAAATTAGCAGGAAAGATTTTTTTTTTTTTTCCGCAAGCTTCTCTGCCAGCAACACTCGGAGGCTGCTGCTTCTTTCAGCTTCTCTGGAGATGACAGCTCGTCTCATTTGGGGACCTTCAGGCAAGGCAGAAAGGTGCTATTTCCATTTGCTACACCCTCCCTTACTTTTTTCACCACTTTATCTGACTCTTTTTTATTTTTAATCGTGTACTGTAAAACACAAAGGGAACACTAGGTGTTGCCTACGTCACTGTTTCTCAACCTTGGCAAGGGTAAGGTGTGTGGACTTCAACCCCCAGAATTCCCCAGCCAGCCTGTGGGGACTTCAACCCCCAGAATACCCTCGTCAGCAAGCGTGGATTTCAACTCCCAGAATTCCCCAGCCAGCCTGTGTGGACTTCAGATTCCCAGAATTCCCCAGCCAGCCTGTGGGGACTTCAACTCCCAGAATTCTCTAGCCAGCCTCTGTGGACCTCAACTGCCAGAATTCCCCAGCCAGCCTGTGTCAACTTCAGATTCCCAGAATTCCTTAGACAGCAAGCGTGGACTTCAGATTCCCAGAATTCCTTAGCCAGCAAGCGTGGACTTCAGATTCCCAGAATTCCTTAGCCAGCAAGTGTGGACTTCAGATTCCCAGAATTCCTTAGACAGCAAGCGTGGACTTCAGATTCCCAGAATTCCTTAGACAGCAAGCGTGGACTTCAGATTCCCAGAATTCTCTAGCCAGCCTCTGTGGACTTCAACTCCCATAATTCCCCAGCCAGCCTGTGTGGACCTCAACTGCCAGAATTCCCCAGCCAACAAGCTTGGGAATTCTGGGAGTTGAAGTCCACACATCTTCAAGTCACCAAGGTTGAAAAACACTGGCCTATGTGAAAATACCAAGTCCAGCCAATCTCTCCTTTGAAGCCGTGTCTTCTTAAACTTTACAATCCCATAATTATGCAGACAAAGGAAAAAAACCCCCAAAGATGCTGACAATTCGGTTTTAAATTCCATACCCGTTGCTTAGTCCAAATCCAGTTTCTTCTGGTTCCTCGGTCAGTGTGTGTAATTGGCAGATGCCAGTCTCTTCCACAGCCAGGTGTAGCGGCTTAGTCAACAGGTACTTCCTGGAAATCACGAGGAATTTATCCATGTTTTAAATGGCAGATTTAAACTGGCCAAATTTAATATCCTGTCTTTTTTTCCCCAGGGACTTTAAAGTGGCAGGCAGGATTCTTCCCCATTTCTGCTGATTTCCCAACAGGGGAAGTTGAGTCCCCAATAGGAACTAGGACAGGGGTAGGCAACCTTGGCTCTTTTGTGACTCGTGGACTTCAACTCCCAGAATTCCTGAGCCAGCTGTGCTGAGGGGAAAGGGAGAGGGTTTCCAAGCTGAGCCACGCTGGCTCAGGAATTATGGGAGTTGAAGTCCACGAGTCATGAGGGGGCCATAGTTCCCCCATGCTGGCTCAGGAATTCTGGGAGTTGAAGTCCACAAGTCATAAAAGAGCCAAGGTTGCCTACCTTGGTATAGGATATATATAGTATAGGAGAGGGGATAGGCAACCTTGGCTCTTTTATGACTCATGGACTTCAACTCCCAGAATTCCTGAGCCGGCCATGCTGAGGGGGAAAGAGAGAGGTTTCCAAGCTGAGCCATGCTGGCTGAGGAATTCTGGGAGTTGAAGTCCACCAGTCATAAAAGAGCCAAGATTGCCTACCCCTGACCTGGGATAACTTTCCAGGGCACAATTCAACGCTGTATTAAACGTTGAATTCAGTTACTTTTATTATTGGTGACACCGTTTTCGTCGAAATTATTGTCACTCTTGTATTTCTGGGGTCTGTTGAAATCAGTCTAAGCGGCCTTCCAAGGTAGAACACATTGTAGTAGCCCAGGGGTCTTCAAATTGGCCCTTTTATGACTTGTGGACTTCCACTCCCAGAATTCCTCAGCCAGCCTGAGGGAACTATGACCCTTTTATGACTTGTGGATTTTAAGTCCCAGAATTCCTCAGCCAGCATGCTGGCTAAGGAATTCTGGGAGCTGAAGTTCACAAGCAGAGGTCTTCAAACCTGGCCCTTTGATGACTTGTGGACTTGAACTCCCAGAATTCCTCAACCAGAGTGAGGGAACTATGACCCTTTTATGACTTGTGGACTTCAACTCCCAGAATTCCTCAGCCAGGCATGCTGGCTGAGGAATTCTGGGAGTTGAAGTCCACAAGTCATCAAAGGGCCAAGTTTGAAGACCCCTGGCTTAAATCTAACAAACAAAATGGAGGCTGGCTGAGGAATTCTGGGAGCTGAAGTCCACAGTCATCAAAGGGCCAAGTTGGAAGACCCCTGTAGTAGCCCAGTCAGGACATTATCTCAGCATGTATGACAATGAGCAGGGTCTTCTAATCCAAAAATAAGTGATTATTATTTGGGCATATATCCCTGTCAGCCATGGTCACCAGCTGCTCCTTGAGCAGGAGCTACAAGTCCAGGAAACCCCCCCCCCCCCCCAAATTATGCACCAATTCTGCTCAGGGGAAGAACAATTTCTGCTATTTAACCGAGCCGTGTTTCTCAACCCCTGCCACTTCTTAAAGAGGGGTGGACTTCAACTCCCAGAATTCCGCAGCCAGCAAAGCAAGCATGGCTGGCTGGGGAATTTTGAGAGCTGAAATCCACAGTTCTCCAAGAGGCCCGAGATGGAGAGAGAGCGAGAGGTAGATGATGTAAGAGGATGGCATTAGAAAGGGCGTTCCTACTGGTTGGTTTTATTTTCCACCAGAAGCCACCGGTCTTCGGCCACTAAAAAGACCGACTGGAGACTGATGGGGAGGGAGATGGTGTGGGCGTTGCCCTCCAGGACGTCCATCACGGTAAGAGAGCTCCTGAAAGATAAAATGTTAAAAAAAAATCAGGCTCAGGAGAAGCTCAGGAGGCCTGTGCAAGTAGGAAAAAAAGAAGGAATCCATTCTTACCCTTCCTCTTTGTAGAACACCAGCCAATTCTTATGCGCGAATTCCTTGCACATTTTGTGACTTGTCTTCTTGGAAGAAGGGAAGAGGAGGAGGAGGAGGAGGAGGAGGAGGAGGAGGAGGAGGAGGAGAAGGAGGAGGAAAAGACAGAATAATCAATGACAGTTCTTCGGTCAAATTGCCCCATTCGCTAAAACTTTGCAGTGTTTCTCAACCTTGACCATTTTAAGGCATGTGGACTTCAACTCCCAGAATTCCACAGCCAGCGTTGCTGGCTGTGGAATTCTGGGAGTTGAAGTCCACATGCCTTAAAATGGTCAAGGTTGAGAAACACTGCGCTAAAGCTTAAAACCTCTTGTTACAAGAAGGCTTGTTCTAGGAAAAGATTCTTCAACACAGATTTAAGACGGAGGAGAAAAACGTCAAGGTCCGACCCCAGAAGTGCTAACACCCATTTCTTATTCTCTCTGCTAAATAAAATACGGGCAGTCCTGGACTTAACGACAGTTCGCTTAGTGACGGTTCCAAGTTACAACGGCATCGGGGAAAAAAAAGTGATTGATGACCGTTTTCCACACTTAACGAGCGTTGCAGCATCCAGTGGTCACGTGATCAAAATTCGGACGCTTGTCGACGGACTCGTATTTATGACGGTTGCAGTCCTCTCTGAGCTTGGTGGTTTTCTTGTGGACATTTCATTACCCGACTAGGTAATGTCAACAGTGCTAGGAGGGAATGGGGTTTGTGGAAAGGAGGAGGAGGAGGATGACGACGATGACGACAACAACGACTGTGGGGTCCCTGGTGCTCTTTGAGCTTGCTTGTTTTCTTGCGGACATTTCATCAGCCAAACTAGGTAACACCATCAGTGCTGGAAGGGAGTGAGGTTTGTTGGAAAGGAGGAGGAGGAGGAGGAGGAGGAGGAGGAGGAGGAGGAGGAGGAGGAGGAGGAGGACGACGACGACGACAACGACGACGACTGTGGGATTTCTTGGTGCTCTCTGAGCTTGCTTCTTTTCTTACAGACATTTCATTAGCCAAACTAGGTAACACCATCAGTGCTGGAAGGGAGTGGGGTTTTGTGAGTAGTAGTAGTAGTAGAAGGAGGAGGAGGAGGAGGACTGTGGGATCCTTGGTACTCCCTGGGCTTAGTTGTTTTCTTGCAGACGTTTCATTACCCTAACTAGGTAGCATGTTACCTATAAAGCTTTGGTAACGAAATATCTGTAAGAAACCATCCAGCTCAGACTCCCAGAGAGCCTACAACTATTATTGCAAGTGTTTTTAATCATTAGTTGTATAATAGCTGAGCTGAATAACTGAAATATCTCAGGGGCTGCCCCAAAGAAGAGGGAGTCAAGCTATTCTCCAAGCGCCTGAAGGCAGGACAAGAAGCAACGGATGGAAACTCTTCAAGGAGAGAAGCAACCTGGAACTAAGGAGGAATTTCCTGACGGTGAAAATCAGTGGAACAGCTTCAGAAGTTTGGGATGCCCCAACACTGGAAGTTTTTAAGAAGAGATTGAAGAACCGCTTGGGTGAAATGATGTAGAGTTTCTTTTTGCTTGAGCAGGGGGCTGGACTAGAAGACCTCAAAGGTCCCTTCCAACTCTGTTATTCCGATATAGGTGATTTCTCAAACCAACCTTTGGAGACCCCTGTAATCTTTTCGTGATGGCGCCGTTCTTTTGCCGTAGACCTGCAACCTGTCTTAAGAAATTTCACTACGTGAATGAATATTTAATATTACCTGTATTGACAGTTGCGAGAATAGTATTTCCCCATTTTGGAAAAATGAAAATCTACCACCTGACCAGATTATAATCACGAAAATCTTAGAATGTGCAGAAATGGATAGACTAACTTTAGAGATATAAAGAGAAAGAAGATTCAGTTTATTTCAAAACATGGGAAAAATTTTTTATCAATGGTTAGCAATATGATAGAACGAGAAAGGACGGTGACGTTTAACAGGATGAATGATATTTATTAATTAAGCTTTACTTTTATGATGATTATTATTAGTGATTATAACTGTTTAGTATTATAACTCCAATATCTCTGGGGCTGCCCCAAAGAGGAGGGAGTCAAGCTATTCTCCAAAGCGCCTGAAGGCAGGACAAGAAGCAACGGATGGAAACTAATCAAGGAGAGAAGCAACCTAGAACTAAGGAGAAACTTCCTGACAGTGAGAACAATTAACCAGTGGAACTACCTGCCTCCAGAAGCGGTGCATGCTGCAACACTGGAAGTTTTTAAGAAGGGACTGGACAGCCATTTGTCTGAAATGGTATAATGGTATAGGGTTTCCTGCCTGAGCAGGGGGTTGGACTAGATGACCTCCAAGGTCCCTTCCAACTTTATTATTATTATTATTATTATTATTATTATTATTATGGATCATCGCACAGTCAGCCAGATGTTCAGACTGGATTTGGCATTTTTGTCTACCTATCGAGTCCTTACCCAGGACCTGGGATAGGCAGATGTGGATGTTTGATGGTATTACAGGTATCGTCACAGGATGGAAGCAGTTCCTAGTAAGGCCGCCTTTTGCAATTGACTAATGGCGAATTTGTCAATGCCAATGGTGTTCAAGTGGTGCTCCAGTTGTTTTGGATTGCACCCAAGGAGCCTATCACTATCATCATCATCATCATCATCATCATCATTATTATTATTTACTGTCATTTAATATTTATACCCGGACGGTAGTCTGCTTGCTAAAGTGTTGAATTTTTTTATTGGGGTAACCCCACTATTGTACCTACCCCTAACCTTATCTCAACCCCATCCCCTAACCCCATCCAATATCCATACCGATCTTATCCCTTCCCTACCCTTATAAAACTCAATAAAACATTTATATATATATATATATATATATATATATATATATATATATATATATATATATATATATATATATATATATATATATATATATATATATATATATATATATATATATATATATATATATATATATATATATATATATATATATATATATATATATATATATATATATATATATATATATATATATATAAAAATAAATTTCACTAGTGTCTCCACAAATAAACCTTCTTAAGACAGCCTCTCTCAGCAGGGTTAAAGTTGAACAAATAAGGGGCGAAGCGTGAAGCCGCAGGATTGTGTAAAGAGGAATGTTAAGCCTTAAAGAAACTTAAGACACAACAGTGTCATATTAGGGGGAAAGGTACTGGAATTGCTCGTTAAAACTCGTGTATTCAGATAAGACACTGAAAAAGGGAAATCCATACAGGATTTTAGGGAACCGGGGATTACCCCTTACGGGAAAAGAGCTGGTCTGGAAGGCTTCTACAAAATCCAGATGAAGAACTGTGTTTAAAGACGGGAACTAAAATATACCAACAACTTATCCTTGCAACTTTAAGATGGATGGACTTTGCCTCCCATAATTCAGCCAGGAGTCCTGGTTGTTTAATGAAGGCTTTGTTCGCCCCACAGGCAACAATTAATCCCCGTAACAAGATGGATTGAAGTCATTATTTTATTTCCACAATGAGATGTCACAGATCCCATGGGCACCAAACCAGGATCTTTTAAGAGCTATAAAAACTCAGAAAGTTCAAAAAGAGGGCAAAGTTGCTTTTTTTTTTTAAAACAGAATTATACTAACTTATTTTGTCGCTGTTATTTTCTTTTCTTTTTATTTTCTTTTATTATTTTTTATTTTCTTTTATTATTTTTTCTTTTCTTCTTTTATATTTTCTTTTTTTTAACTTTATTGTATTTTTACTATTTTATTTTTTATTTTTTAATTTCATTTCATATTTATTGTATTTTTATTTTTTTCATTTCATTTCATATTTATTGTATTTTTTTTTAGTTTCATTTCATATTTCAATTTATTTTATATTTTATTTTACTTTACTTTATTTTATTATTTTTATACTTTATTTTATTTCATTTTATGTTTATGCCGTCCATCCATCCATTTGTCTGCAGCCATTTGCAGCTGAAATGGTATAGGGTTTCCTGCCTGAGCAGGGGGTTGGACTGGATGGCCTCCAAGGTCCCTTCCAACTTTATTATTATTATTATAATTGTTAAGTTAGCAACACGGTCGTTAAGCGAATCCGGCTTGCCCTCTGACTTTGCTCGTCGGAAGGTCGCAAAAGGAGATGGCGTGATTCCCAGGACAATGCAACCGTCGTAAGGCCATGCCAGTTGCTAAGCCTCTGAATTCTGACCACGTGATCAAAATGGGACTTTTGATCGCACGATCAAAAGTCCCTTTTTTTTCTCCCCCCAGTGCTGTTGCAACTTTGAATGGTCACTAAATGAGTGGTTGTAAGTGCAGGGCTGAGACAGGTGACTGAGATGTCTTACCTCCTGCTGTTTGCCTCCCCACCAAGATGTTCCTTTATGCGATGCCTGGATATCCGGTAACAGGGTGAGTCGGCTCACGGCCCCCGTCGTTGTGTCCAGCAATAAAATAATGTGATTCTATAAGAGAAAAGGAAAAAAAAGAGAGTAACTCTACACACTTTGGAAGACATGCAAACCTAGATCCCTTTCGCTTCAGAGTAACGCAACCCAGGTTGGAACTGAGGGTGAATTTTGACAGGTTGGAAAAAAATAGATAAATCTTTTTTCCCCTCCGAGATTTTTTTCCCTTCCACCAAATTTTGTCGTCATCCCGAGTTCACTACAGGGCATTTTCTTCTAGTGTGGAAAATCCCTATTTGTTTTCCTGCAGCAAATCGCCCCCCCCTGCACATTCCTAGAGGGGGGCCATAAACCATCAACGGTGGGCGACGGGCCAGACTCAGATGTGTTCCTGAAAGCGCATAAGTTCATTTCAATTTTTCGCCGTTTTTAAGGGGAAGACGTGTAAAGGATTATACTCTGAGCCTACAACGGGTGTGACACAGTTAAGAGAGGCAGTTTGGTCCAGTGGTTAAGGGAGTGGGATAGAAAACGAAAGACTGTGAATTCTAATCCTGCCTTAGCCATGGGAGGAGGAGGAGGAGGAGAAGAAGAGGGAGAGGAGGGGTGGAGGAGAAACTTCCTGACAGTTAGAACAATTAATCAGTGGAACAGCCTGCCTCCAGAAGCAAAGAATGCTCCAACACTGGAAGTTTTTAAGAAGAGACTGGACAGCCATTTGTCCGAAATGGTGTAGGGTTTCCTGCCCGAGGGGGTTGGACTAGATGACCTCCAAGGTCCCTTCCAACTTTACTACTATTATTATTATTATTAAGAGGAGAGGAGGAGGAGGAAGGAGGAGAGGGGGAGGAGGGGAGGAGGAGGAGGGGAGGAGGAGGAGGGGAGGAGGAGTATAAGGAGAAGGAGAAGGGGAGAAGGAGGAGGAGAAGGAGAAGAGGGGAAGGAGGGGGAGGAGGAGGAGGAGAAGGAGAAGAGGGGGAGGAGACTATAAGGAGAAGGGGAAAGAGAAGGAGAGAAGGAGAAGGAGAAGATAAGGAGGAGAAGGAGGAGTATAAGGAGAAGGAGAAGGAGGAGGGAAGGAGAAGAGGGGAAGGAGGGGAGGAGGAAGAGAAGGAGGAGAAGAGGAAGAAGGAGGGGATGAGGAGGAGGAGAAGGAAAAGGAGGAGAAGGAGACTATAAGGAGAAGGGGAAAGAGAAGGAGAAGAAAGAGAACATAAGGAGGAGAAGGAGGAGGGAAGGAGGAGGAGAAGGAGAAGAGGGGAAGGAGGGGAGGAGGAAGAGAAGGAGGAGGTGAAGGGGGAGAAGGAGGAGGGGAGGAAGAGGAGGAGAAGAAAAAGGAGGAGGAGACTATAAGGAGAAGGGGAAAGAGAAGGCGAGAAGGAGAAGGAGGAGAACATAAGGAGGAGAAGGAGGAGTATAAGGAGAAGGAGAAGGAGGAGGGAAGGAGGAGAAGGAGAAGAAGGGAAGGAGGGGAGGAGGAAGAGAAGGAGGAGAAGAAGGGGGAGAAGGAGGGGAGGAGGAGAAAGAAAAGGAGGAGAAGGAGACTATACGGAGAAGGAGAAAGAGAAGGAGAGAAGGAGAACATAAGGAGGAGAAGGAGGAGTATAAGGAGAAGAAGAAGACTATAGAAGGTCACTGAAATAATTCTCTTCGGATTGAAAACTGGTACCGTCAGGAAGGAAGAAAAAAAAACCCAACCCAGATAGCCGTCTCGTGATGCAGGCAAGAGACCTCGAATGCATCATTAAACGGGCAAATTGATTGCTCGGAACCTCCGTCATTATCGCACAAAGAAACCGTGGTTTTTTTTTTTTTGACTTCGGCCTCTCTCAAGCGACAAGATCATCCTGCTGGATTTTTAACAGTCCATTACAACGTCCCCACGAAACAGCCCCCCCCCTCCCCGCTTCCTAGAAGGGGACTCCGGGAGGACAGTGACAAGGACGGCCAAGTTTTGTTTCCAATTTCCCCCCCCCCTTCCTTCTCCTTGCTGCCTATCTGCAGGCAGCAAAAACGCAAAACTGGAAAACCAGGAGACCCTTCCAAGCTTCCCCCCCCCTCCCAAAAAGAAGGGGGGGGAGAACTGCCCTCTTTGGCTTTGCCTTAAATTCAGGAGGGGGAAACTGCTCCGTGCAACCGGGCGCATGTCCCTTTTTCAAACTCTTTCCAGATGTTCACGGCTCCCCTCTGAACAGGTTCCTGACCCATCCCCAAATAGAACATTTGCGTCAAAATAGAAAATTTGCATCAACGGGCGAATATTTCTCTCCTCGCCCAGGCTCTGGAAGATGCTTCAGGGGGGGGCTGGGAAGCATCGGCCCGCTTTGGGGCGATGTTTATTTTTCAGTGGGAGAAAAGCAACCCTCGGCTGACCTCCGGCTCCCCAGTGCTTTCGCATGCCCAAGGCTCCGCAGATGTCACCGGCATTATTCTTCGTCCTGGCTGCCTTCGGCCCTTTTATTTTTAGCTTCTGTGGAGCTTCCCTTGCCTTGCGGCAGTTTTGTGGCTGGGCCAAGTTTGGTCCTCTCTCAGCAGCCGTGGAAGACGTTTGTGCAAAGGAGGGAGCAGGGACCGAACTGGGGGCGGGGGGGAAGGGATGGTTGAAAAGGGATGGGGGGGGGGAGAAGAGCTTGAAAAATAGGCCAAGGAGGCAGAAAGGAAAAAAAGAAGATGGCATATTTAAATAAGAGTGCAGAAAAAATGAGCAGCCGAAGATGTTCAGGGGGCTGGAGGCTAAAACACGCAGAGAATGGTTGCAGGAATTGGGTGTTTTTAGTGTAAGAAAGGGGGAAGGGAAGGGAAATAGAAAAAAGGAAAGGAAAGGAAAAAAGATAGAAAAAAGGAAAGGAAAGAAAAGAAAAAGGAGATAGAAAAAAGGAAAGGAAAGAGAGATAGAAAAAAGGAAAGGAAAGGAAAGGAAAAGAAAGGAAAAGGAAGATAGAAAAAAGGAAAGTAAAGGAAAAGAAAGGAAAGAAAAAAGGAAAGGAAAGGGGAAAAAAGGAAGAGAAAAAAGGAAAGGAAAGGAAAAGAAAAGAAAGGAAATAGAAAAAAGGAAAGGAAAGGAAAAGAAAGGAAAGAGAGATAGAAAAAAGGAAAGGAAAGGAAAGGAAAAGAAAGGAAAGGGAGATAGAAAAAAGGAAAGGAAAAGAAAGGAAGATAGAAAAAGGAAAGGAAAGGAAAAGAAAGGAAAGAGAGATAGAAAAAAGGAAAGGAAAGAAAAACAGGAAAGGAAAAGAAAGGAAAGAGATAGAAAAAAAGAAAGGAAAGGAAGATAGAAAAAAGGAAAGGAAAGGAAAAGAAAGGAAAGAGAGATAGAAAAAAGGAAAGGAAAGGAAAAGAAAGGAAAGAGAGATAGAAAAAAGGAAAGGAAAGAAAGACAGAAAAGGAAAAGAAAGGAAAGAGAGATAGAAAAAAGGAAAGGAAAGGAAGATAGAAAAAAGGAAAGGAAAGGAAAAGAAAGGAAAGAGAGATAGAAAAAAGGTAAGGAAAGGGAAAGGAGATAGAAAAAAGGAAAGAATGGAAGGAAGGAAGGAAGGAAGGAAGGAAGGAAGGAAGGAAGGAAGGAAGGACACAAATCAAATAGATGCCTGCCCACCTTTGCCCATGGAAATTCATTACAAACTTACTTGTACCCTGCATGCTAATACAGCATCGCAAACTCCTCTTCTCATTCCTTATCTGATCGTTGCCTAATTTTAAGGTCTCTTTGTTTCCAGGTCAGACCTTCACCATGAACGGAGACGGGCACAAGGATGGGCTACGGCACCCGGGAGACCATGACAACGGAGGGACTTCCTGCTCTCGCTAACTCTCTCAGACGAAGCGGCCTCCCCTTCGACTTACCTGCTCTTCGTGTAGGACTACTTGACCTCGGAGGGGACCCCCGAGGGGGGCCAGTCGGACAAAGGGTTGCCACATGCCCCGCAGTGTCCGTGGGAAGAGGTCGTAGAGGTCCACGTAGTGTCCAGTTTTTACTCGATACGTTCATAAAATACAAGGAGACGGGGTTGCAGGTGGCCACGTAAAGGGAGGTTTCGCCTTCGCGCTCTGGAGCGGGACGGGCCGAAAATAAAAGAGAGAAGTTGTGAGTTCAGGATTTCCCTGTGATCAAAGGCATCCCTGTCATAATCAGAGGTCATTCTTTCCCTGACAAGGAGGCCCACGTCATCTGTCACTCGAGAGTCACCCGCAAGTCAGAATAGAAAAGCGCCACAAAACGCCTCTCCTCATTTCTTCCTTTGAGTCCTTGAGTTACGAACACAATTGAGCCCCGGTTTATATTCTACGGTGAGTTGATATACTATGTTCTGTTCTAGAATATAAACTGACAGCAAGCCACACTCCTTACTAGCCCTGGTGATGTTGCCTAGTTGGGTCATGAAATGTCTGCAAGAAAACCACCAAGCTCAGAGAGCACCAAGGAGCCCACAATCATTGTTGTTATCCTCCTCCTCCTCCTCCTCCTCCTCCTCTTCCCTCTTGCACTGATGATGTTCCCTAGTTGGGTCATGAAACGTTTGCAAGAAAAACAAGCAAGCTCAGAGAGCACCAAGGACCCCAACAGTCCTCCTCCTCCTCCTCCTCCTCCTCCTCCTCCTCCTCCTCCTCCGCCTCCTCCTCCTTTTCCTCTTCTCTGCAAACCCCACACCCTTCTACCACTGATGATATTCCCTAGTTGGGTGATGAAACGTCTGCAACAAAACCACCAAGCTCAGAGAGCATCAAGGACCCCACAGTTCTCCTCCTCCTCCTCCTCCTCCCTCTTGCACTGATGATGTTCCCTAGTTGGGTCATGAAACGTTTGCAAGAAAAACAACCAAGCTCAGAGAGCACCAAGGACCCCACAGTCGTCCTCCTCCTCCTCCTCCTCTTCCTCCTCCTCCTCCCTTTCTTCTTCTCTGCAAACTCCATGCCCTTCTACCACTGATGATATTCCCTAGTTCGGTATGAAACGTCTGCAAGAAACACAACCAAGCTCAGAGAGCACCAAGGACCCCACAATCTCCTCCTCCTCCTCCTCCTCCTCCTCTTTCTTTCCCCAAACACACTCCCTTCTAGCACTGATGATGTTACCTTGTTAGGTAATGAAATGTCTGCAAGAAAACCACCAAGCTCAGAGAGCACCAAGGACCCCACAGTCTTCCTCCTCCTCCTCCTCTTCCTCCTCCTCCTCCTCCTCCTTTTCCTCTTCTCTGCAAACCCCACACCCTTCTACCACTGATGATATTGCCTAGTTGGGTGATGAAACGTCTGCAAGAAAACCACCCAGCTCAGAGAGCACCCAGGATCCCTCATTTCAACCCTGAGCTACACATTTTCTCCTTTACTGTTGTAAGTTGGTAAGTCACCAGCCTGGCCAGCTGCCCAATTTGGCTGTGGTTGAAATTTTCGGTATTCATGCCACATTCTGGTCTCAGCTGAATTGCAGCAATTGCCTCTATTTCTGGAAAGGAAATACTATCCTAAGCTAGCACAGGTATGCAAAATTATCTTTTCCACGAGAGGATCGGCTCAATGCCGGTTTAATGCGCATTACCACATTTTTGACAAGTGTCTGGAAGACTCCTCGTGGATGGGAGGCAATTATGATTGATCCTCTGGGTGATTCTCTCTGGCTGGGGAAAGGATTAGTAAAGGCAGCATGGGGGACTAAATAAGGATTATTCTGCAGGAGGTTTGCCCTATACAGTTCACTCTTTAAAGAGGGAAGTGATGTGCTGTTAAGAGTTGTGCTTAATGGGCAACCACATCAGAGAGAAAGCATGCAAAATGACAGTCTTAATTTGCGAGCAAAATAATTCATACTAATATCCGTTTAGATCACTGCAGATGGGGACTGCAGCCAAGAAATTAAAAGACGCTTGCTCCTGTGGAGCAAAGCCATGGCAAATCTAGACAGCATACTCAAAAGCAGAGACATCACCCTGCCAATAAAAGTGCGTATAGTCCAGGCCATGGTTTTCCCAGTTGCAATGTATAGCTGTGAAAGTTGGACCATGAGAAAGGCTGAGTGCCAAAGAATGGAGGCCTTTGAACTCTGGTGCTGGAGAAGACTCCTGTGAGTCCCCTGGACTGCAAGGCGATCAAACCGGTCAGTCCTAAAGGAGATCAACCCTGACTGCTCTTTAGAAGGCCAGATCCTGAAGCTGAAACTCAAGTTCTTTGGCCACCTAATGAGAAGGAAGGACTCACTGGAGAAGAGCCTAATGCTGGCAAAGATGGAGGGCAGGAGAAGAAGGGGATGACAGAGAATGAAGTGGCTGGATGGAGTCCCTGAAGCAGTAGGTGTGAACTTAAATGAACTCCAGAAAATGGTAGAGCACAGGAAGACCTGGAGGAACGTTGTCCATGGGATTGCAATGGGTCGGACAGGACTTCGCAATTAACAACAAAAATATCCGTTTAGATTACTTGCACGGCTTCTCAAGCATTACTTGTTCACCGAGAAAAAAAGCGCATACTCTACCTTGTGACGCCACATCACAGACTAGGTTCACCTGGTTCAAAGGCAGGGTCCAGAATGCTAGCTCTTCTGTAAAACTCAAGGCTCTGCCTTCGTGTCTTTCCAGAGGGAAGGCCTGCACGTTTAAATATATCGGACCCTAAGAGAAATGAAAAACGAAGAGTCCTGAAACCCACAACTGAGACGAAACAAAACAAGCTTCTTAACAAATCTTGCCAAGCGGGCTAGCTGAAGCAAGATAACTACAGGATGCAAGATAATCTAGAACTAAGGAGAACTTTCCTGGCAGGGAGAACAATTAATCAGGGGAACAACCTGCCTCCAGAAGTTGTGGGTGTGTGGAGATTTTTAAGAAGAGACTAGGACAGCCATTTGTCTGAAATGGTATAGGGTTTCCTGCCTGAGCAGGGGTTGGTCTAGATGACCTCCAAGGTCCCTTTCGAGTCTGTTATTCTGTTATTCCTTCCTTCCTTCCTTCCCTCCCTCCCTCATTTCTCCAACACTGGAGGTTTTTAAAAAGAGACTAGGACAGTAATTTATCTGAGATGGTATAGTGTTTCCTGCCTGAGCAGTGGGTTGGTCTAGATGACCTCCAAGGTCCCTTCTGAGTCTGTTATTCTGTTTTTCTTTTCCTTCCTTCCTTCCTGCCTTCCTTCCTTCCTTCCATCCATCCCTTCCTTCCTTCCTTCCATCCATCCCTTCCTTCCTTCCTTCCTTCCTCCTTCCTTTCTCCAACACTGGAAGTCTTTAAGAAGAGACTGGACAGCCATTTGTCTGAAATGGTATAGGGTTTCCTGCCTGAGCAAGGGTTGGACTAGATGACCTCCAAGGTCCCTTCTGAGTCTGTTATTCTGTTATTCTTTTCCTTCCTTCCTTCCTCCAACACTGGAGGTTTTTAAGAAGAGACTGGACAGCCATTTGTCTGAAATGGTATAGGGTTTCCTGCCCGAGCAGTGGGTTGGTCTAGGTGACCTCCAAGGTCCCTTCTGAGTCTGTTATTCTGTTATTCTTTTCCTTCCTTCCTTCCTTCCTCCTTCCTTTCTCCAACACTGGAGGTTTTTAAGAAGAGACTAGGACAGCCATTTGTCTGAAATGGTATAGGGTTTCCTGCCCGAGCAGGGGTTGGACTAGATGATCTCCAAGGCCCCTTCCAACATTATTATTATTATTAATAAGGGGATTGGGTGACCCCGGGACAGTGTAATTGTCATATATACGAGTCAGTTTCCAAGCGTCCGAATTTTAATCCCGTGATCATGGGGAGGCTGCAACGGTCGTTAAGTGTGTGAAAAACGGTCGTAAGTCATTTCCTTCAGTGCTGTAGTAACTTGGAATGGTCACTAAAGGGACTGTTGTAAAGCGAGGACTGCCTGTGCTGCTGAGTTCTGTCTAGAGGACCAGTTGGTGCGTTCAGCTGTTGAAAGAGCTAATGCGGAATTGAAAGCTATTTCTGCTTCTTCGTCTTGTGCCCTATCCGTTATCGGACGTTGGCGATCCTGTTTTTATCAGCCGCCGCACGAAAAAGTGCTGCTGAGTTTTGTCCAAACCGGTCCCTTAGATTTGGAAGCCACGATGTTCTTCTTCTGCCTGGACCTCGTTGGCCTTCCATCTTTCCCTGGAGGATTAAATGGAGTAGGCCGTATTGTTCTGGGTGTCGCATCGCAGGTCCGAAATATTCTAATTTTCGTTTTTTAATTGTGTTGACGATTTCCCTCGGCTTTCCCAGGTGGCTGATCACCTCCTCGTTTCTGATCTTGTCAACCCAGCTTCTACGTAACAGCCGCCTGTCAATCCATGATTCTAGTCTCTTCAGGTGGCTTTCTGTTAGAGACCAACTCTCTACTCCACGGAGCAGGAGAGAAAAAATATAGCATCTGATGAGCCTGATTTTCAGTCTTAGGCTTCTGTCATGACTGCAGAAGCTATTTGGAAGACGAATTCGGGCAGTGACAGGGGTAGGAGATGAAGCGACAATGTGGCCGGTAAAACACTCGTGCCAAAAGGGTTGAAATGATCGCGGGGGATCTTTGTTTTGGAGTTTAGGAAGGGTTAAAACTCAAAATGGCAATCTTTTGCCTCTGCTCCTCGCCCTTAATGTGTCCACAAAATAAACCACAACGGAAGGGTCGAAATGTAGGTATTCTACGTTTAAGTCACCATCATTGTAGGCTTTTAGAATCACCCATTCTGGGCTGTCCACTTTAGACTACTGCATATTTCTTTACTATAATACATCACTTGTGATCCAGCCACCCACATCTTCTTTCTTTAATTTGAAAATCATCACCCCTAATCAGGAAGTCATTCCATGGTTCTGTGTGTGTGTGTGTGTGTGTGTGTGTGTGTGTGTGTGTTTTGCAGACATTTCATTACCCAAACAGCATCAACACTGATGATGTTCCTTAGTTGGGTCATCAAGACCCAACTAACGTCTGCAAGAAAACCACCAAGCTTAGAGAGCACCAAGGACCCCACAGTCCACTTCCACCTCCTCCTCTCCATAAATCCCCCTCCCATTCTAGCAATGATGATGTTACCTAGTTGGGTCATGAAACGTCTGCAAAGCTCAGAGAGCAGCAAGGACCTCTCATTTCAACCCCCCAGCTACACATATTCTCCCCTATCAACCTTAAGCTTGTACTCAATCTCACAGACCTTCACGTCTACGCGATGAGTTTCAGTAGGACACAACAGCCTTCGTCGCGATTTCCCCAAATGATTGATTTTCCAATAGCCCATAAATTTTGTATCCGGCAATGGCAATCTGACCAGAAAAATATCACTGTGATTAATTTGGCAGACATTTCTCTTGAGTCGACAATACTTTTTTTGGCTACTGAGTCTCAAACAGTCAGGAATGTGAGAATCCACAAAGAGGTTGACAAGGCTTCCCTTTGCTGGAAATTCAAGGGGAAATTGTGAGCAATGACTCCTTGGTGTATCACTCGTACATTACTCACTCAATCTAGTTGCTTTTTCATAAACAGGACAAAAAGGATAAGATCCGTTCTAACTTAAACCGGGAATCTTTAAGGTGAAAAAGAGATAATAAGGCTACTAAAGTACGAAGGCAAAATGGATGGAAGTTTAAACAACTGGTAATATTGCCTAAAAAATGTTCATATGCCACACTGAAATGGTATACAGAGCAATATTATACCTATTAACTAAGCCATAGTTCAATGGTTTCTTGGAGGCAGGTTTTAAAACTAGCATATTTCAGAGGAGTGGGAAGTAATTGAATAAATATCTGTAATTCTGTCTGCGAGATTTTACATCTCTCGAGTTAAGGATGATTCTAGAGATGGTTTATTCACTAACCACTGAATGAGATCTATAGCGAAAAAAGTGGACTTATCTCAAAAAACAGACAAACAACAGAACCAGCTTTTACAAGTCTGTTTCGCATAACCTTTGCAAGCATACAGGGAAATACTTGTTTTAATTTAAGATGGTTTCTCCAGGTTGCTATGGTTTGAGCGTAAAAATGCGACCCTGTAACATACTCCTACAGTGCTACTGTTATTATTATTTATAGACATCCAGGTATCTGATGTTCAGTAAATAAGCACCCCATAAAACAGGGTCTCCATAAATAACATTAAGCAAACTAGATACCTTGACACAGTTTGGAATTAATGCAAGGCAGCAGAAAGAAAATTTTGTTTTGGTCGTCCAATTGGAGGAAACAATGTCTGTTATTCACGAACTTCTGTTAAAATACGAAAATGCGTCAGCAGGGTGATTTGCGTGGTTGCTGTAATGACATCATTACAAAATGATGTTAACCACCAGATAAATTTGACAGGTGCCAGGCAAGACCTGTTGAATCGAGATCTTTTAATCTGAATTTCCACAGTACTTTGGGGAAAGTGTCTCGTGCCAGATTTAAAAGCCAAGTCAACTCACTTCATTTCCATTTAAAAAAAAAAAAAAGTTACAAACCAAGCTTTGCACGCAGGACAACGATAAATTAGCAAAAGACCAATCAATGAATAGAAACCGAAAAGAATCAAAACAAATATTTCCCTTTATTTATTTCCATTGCACAAATCACCCATGTTAATTAGATTTTTTTTTAAAAAAACCAAACAAACAACTCCTCCGTTCAAACATATTGATGTATCCCGTAAATGTACGCCGATCGTGTTGTATAAATAAATAATTATGCAAGCGGATGACCTTTCCGGAGGAAAATACACACGGAATTTTGCTTCAAGCGTTCCAGGTTTTTACAACTAGCAGCAAATACAGCAGACAATGAACCTTACTCCTTGGCCATCTGTACGTTGTCGGCCTTGGCACCGATAGGTATTCCATGTTTATGCAACGTGCTAATTAATATCTCACGCATTTCTTTGTTGTAGGAGTCAAAATCGAAGACGTTCCGGACCACATTCGCAAGTCCTTCTGTCGGAAACTTCTGCAGAGATTAAGAAAGGGACAGAAGAAAAAAAACAAACCAAAAACAAAGCTTTGAGTTTGTTGTGGGTGATGGAAAGTGTGACTTGAAAGCTCACAGAGGTTCCCTTACACAACACACACGCAAATCTAGGTGTTTGCCACCCACTTCTCCGTGGATTGCAATACCTAGAAACGTGTTTGTCAAGCCTTTATACATTTCAAGGGGAAATTATGAATGGGCTATTTAATTAGGAGTGATGGGACAACAACTTGAAGGCAGGACAAGAAGGAACGGGTGGAAACTAATCAAGGAGAGAAGCAACCTAGAACTAAGGAGAAACTTCCTGACAGTGAGAACAATTAATCAGTGGAACAGCCTGTCTCCAGGGGCGGTGAATGCTCAAACACTGGAAGTTTTTAAGAAGAGACTGGACAGCCATTGGTCCGAAATGGTGTAGGGTTTCCTGCCTGAGCAGGGGGTTGGACTAGATGACCTCCAAGGTCCCTTCCAACTTTACTACTATGATTATTATTATAACTTCAAATTGTGTTGGTCTTTTAAACAAACAAACCCTTGCATTCAGAGGGCTACATCCAATGTTCTGCTCACACAATGGCACCTCTTCCCCTCTCTTTCCCTTCAAACTTTTTTTTCGGGAACGTGAGGGAATGTTGGGTGCAAAGGATCGGGACCATACACTGAGTTGCAGTTAGGAGGTTTATTGCTCAAGGTTAGATACCAGAATCTGGTCAATGAAAATTCAGATCAAATTGGCGCCAGATAAGGGGGAATGGCGTTCAAGAGGGATTGGATTTGATGACCATTTGTGACAACGTAAGGATTCTGAGCCGATGCTGCATTTCACTCCAGCCCCTGCTCTTCTCTGCCTGCTCTTCTGCTACAGGAAGAAAGATAGGAAGAAGACATTATTGGAGACAATTTCGGAGATTAAACTTTCTGAGCGTTACTTATTTTGGGGACTTTTGATGCAACCTTGCGATTCTATTACTGCCCACAGCGACCGGTAAGGAAATCTGATTGCATTACTAACGGACTGTGTTAACTGTGGTATTGGAACTGACCCCTAGGCTACTTCCATCCTAAGACTTTCCAAATCAAAAGGCACTCTGTACTGCAGTGGTCTACTTTCCTCCTTAACGATCATTTTGTAGGGGGGGAGGGAAAGGAATATTCAAAATTTTGAAGAGAAGGGGTCAGCCCATGCTCCGAAGCACCCGAGGACAAGACAAGAAGGACCGGATGGAAACTTATCCAGGAGAAAACCAAGCTAGAACTAAGGAGCAATTTCCTAACAGTGTGAACAATTAACTGATGGAACTCCTTGCCTCCAGAAGCTGTGGGTGCTCCATCACTGGAGGTTTTTAAGAAGAGACTGGACAACCATTGGTCAGAAATGGTATAGGGCAGGGGTAGGCAACCTTGGCTCTTTTATGACTCGTGGACTTCAATTCCCAGAATTCCTGAGCCAGCTATGGCGCAGCATGGAAAGCTCTCCCTTTCCCCTCAGCATGGCTGGCTCAGGAATTCTGGGAGTTGGAGTCCACCCATCTTAAAGTTGTTGAGGTGGAGAAACAATGGACTAGGCCAGGGGTAGACAACCTTGGCTCTTTTATGACTGGTGGACTTCAACTCCCAGAATTCCTGAGCCAGCATGGTTCAGCTTGGAAACCTCTCCTTTCCCCCTCAGCGTGGCTGGCTCAGGAATTCTGGGAGTTGAAGTCCACCAGTCATGAAGGGGCCAAAATTTTCCCCATACTGGCTCAGGAATTCTGGGAGTTGAAGTCCACGAGTCATAAAAGAGCCAAGGTATAGGGTTTCCTGCCTCAGCAGGGGGTTGGACTAGAAGACCTCCAAGGTCCCTTCCGACTCTGTTATTCTGGATTGTGACACCCACACAGCCCAAACATGATGTGAATGAAAACAGCTACTACATGAGAATAGGTTAGCTTGAGGTCATACAAAGCTCCTTGTATGAAAGGATGTCCATTTTTTTCAAGGCACATTTTTCTCCTCTACTTTTCAGACTTACAAATAAAGCATTTATTCGGTTGCAAACCAGAGAGAAAATCTGAACCATCGGCGATCAGCTGGATTTGATAGCTAAATAAATCAGGCTGTGAAGAGGCACATCCTGAAGCTGACTTTGCTTGCCAGCAGTATAAATACCTTTCAACTAAAACTGATTACGTGTGTGTGTTTGTGTGTGTGTGTGTGTGTGTGTGTATGTATGTATGTGTATATATATATATGTATAAAACACCCTGATTTCGCAGAGGAACGCTTAGCAGAGCCCTACAAGTATAGAAACAGATATTGTGTAATGATTTAAACTTCCTTCCTCTGTTCCCAAGCTGTGAGATTGTATCACTTCCCTCCTTCCTTTCATCCCAACTGGTTCCCATTACCTGCTAGACACTGGGGGGGGGGGGGAATGCCTCTGTGTCCTAAACAATGACGTTTGTTTCTGCGTGCTACTGGTTGAAGAAAATCTAAATAAATCCAGTGAATCCCTTGATCCAGATCCCTGGGAAGCACTTGAGGTTAAGCCAAGACTGAATTCAAACCAGAAACTGAAGTGTGTGTGTGAATTAAGACCGTCCCTTGCTTTAATGTCATAATTATGTCCATTCCTTAGTTATTTTTAGATTCATTTATGGAACAGTTCAGCCTCCAGCTTGTTCAATCATGACGGTTCTTTGGCATAAACAAGCCTTCCAGGATCTTTTCCTTCTTTTTAACTATTTGAGATACTGGGAGATACTTGAAAGAAAAAGCTAGAATCTTCTGAAAATGCAGTGTATGCCACGTAAAGAACTATTCGGTAGACGTATTCTTATACAGCCAGCTCTGATGCCAGATATTCAAGACGTTGGGTCTGGTTTCCATGTCTGGTTATGTCAGGTGTGAAAGTCCACCTGTGAAGGTTCAATCCAGTCAATTTACTGTTAAAAGCCTATGCACAGGAATGATAATAATAAAGTTGGAAGGGACCTTGGAGGTCATCTAGTCCAACCCCCTGCTCAGGCAGGAAACCCTATACCATTTCGGACAAATGGCTGTCCAGTCTCTTCTTAAAGACTTCCAGTGTTGGAGCATTTACCGCTTCTGGAGGCAGGTTGTTCCACTGGTTAATTGTTCTAACTGTCAGGAAGTTACTCCTTAGTTCTAGGTTGCTTCTCTCCTTGCTTAGTTTCCATTTGTTGCTTCTTGTCCTGCCTTCTCAGCTAAAGATCAGCACCTGGTTAAAGCTAGATAAGAGGCAAGGGCACTCAAAGAGAGTTGGACTTTAGTTCACTTGTGACTACTTAGGGATTCTAGGTTGATCCCTCTTTTAACTCCGGCCCCGGGTTCTGCCACTCCTTCTCCTACAGGTTAAGACACTTGGCAGACGGCTTTTAATTCAGTATTTCTTAAAGTTGGCAATTTTAAGATGCCTGCACTTCAAGTTTCCGATTTCTCCAGCAAGCCATGCTGGCTTGGGACTTCAAGGAGTTGAACTCCCCACATCTTAAAATCGCCACTGTTGAGAAATGCTGGTTTAATTGATCAATTAGTCAGGAGCAGGACAACGATGAGGAACTCACGCGCCACGGTACTCCCACACCATTTGCTCTATGTTCTATTGGTCCCACTGACCAACTACACCTGAAATACTGTGTCACACCTCAGTGAAATAAAGATACTGAGGAACCAGAAAGAGAGCAAGGACGAGGAATCAAGTTAGATGAGGGGTTTAGAGGCTAAATCTTTTTCTTTTTAACAACACAGGCAACCAAACAGGATGAAGAGAAGACTCTCTTTGAATTGTATGGGATTTTTCAGGGCACAAAACACTGCAACCATATCGGGAAGAATTCTACTCTTTTCACTTACAGGAAGGGAGTAAGAGAATAAGAGAGCTGGAAGGGACTTTGGAGGTCTTCTAGTCCCACCCCCCCTGATCAACCTTACACTGTTTCGGAGAAATGGTTGTCCAAACGCTTCTTTAAAAACTCCAGGGTTGGAGCAACCCACAACCCAACAAAAGGAACATGACACAGCTTGGACTCACACCGATCCAAAAAATCAGAAATTAAGCCAGTGGTTCTCAAACTTTCTAATGCCGCGACCCCATAATACAGTTCCCCATGTTGTGGTGACCCCCAACCACTTATACATCACTGGGTGCCAGGGGTGTGGCCAAAGAAAAGGGGGAAAAATGGCGGACAGCCTTGTTTGGCGACCCCCGTGAAATGGTCGTTTGACCCCAAATGGGGTCCCGACCCACAGGTGGAGAACCACTGAATTAAGCCATTCATAATTAATTGAACGAGGAAGGACACAAATAGAGTCCTTGCTTCTGTCTCAATGAGGACACGTTTCTTTAAGATTTGGTGACATCAAAGGCAAAAGCATCCTTAGAAACATCTTCTGAAACACGCCAGGCTTTCCAAAGGTTAAAAATAGCCTTTCAAGTCAAATAATAATTGATTAGTGAACAGTCCAGTATTAGGAACAGTCATACACTACCTGTAAATGCTTGACAATGTTCACGACTTCTCGAGTTGAGTAAGGATAATTGATAATTCCTTGATCGGCCAAACTTCGCAGCTCTCCAAAAGCTGCTACCAGTTTCTGGAGAACTGAGTCCGGGACATCGGGCCCGTACTGTCGAAGCATGGCTAGTTCTGAGTTTGGTTTTGGGTTATCAACTGCATGACAGCTAAATATGTCTCCTGGAAGAGGCAAGAAGAAGAAAGGAGAAAATGGCATCCAATAGGTTAATTCATTTGTTTGTCAGTGGCGAAGTCGTGTCCGACCCATCGCGACCCCATGGACAACGTTCCTCCAAGCCTTCCTGTTCTCTACCATCTTCTGGAGTCCATTGAAGCTCACGCCTGCTGCTTCAGGGACTCCATCCAGCCACCTCCTTCTCTGTCGTCCCCTTCTTCTCTTGCCCTCCATCTTTCCCAGCATCAGGCTCTTCTCCAGTGAGTCCTTCCTTCTCATGAGGTGGCCAAAGTCTTTGAGTTTCAACTTCAGGATCTGGCCTTCTCAAGAGCAGTCGGGCTTGATCTCCTCTAGGACTGACCAGTTTGATTGCCTTGCAGTCCAGGGGACTCACAGGAGTCTTCTCCAGCACCATAGTTCAAAGGCCTCAATTCATTTATAGTACTTAATAAAGAAGAAGACTTTGCACTGTAGTGTACTAGAGTGAACTCACAGGGGTGCTGCAAAATATTTTAAACTTTTAAAGAAAACACAAGAGGTTTAAGCTTAGCTTGCTTACTACAACTACGACTAGCCCTTCAGCAAGAAGCTTATTTTTTTACTCATATTCATTTTTTTGAAAAAAAAATAATAATTTTAGATTAGGTAACCTTTATTGTCATTTATTCCTGGGGGCACAATGGCACACATTAAAAATGAAATTTAGGTGCTTGTTCTCAAAATTACACATACACAACCCACATTTAAAACACACTATATGCAACATATGTATAGACCAGGGTTAGGCAACCTTGGTTCTTTTATGACTCGTGGACTTCAACTCCCAGAATTCCTCAGCCAGCATGGGGGAGCTATGGCCCCCTCATGACTCGTGGACTTCAACTCCCAGAATTCCTCAGCCAGCGTGGGGGAACTATGGCCCCCTCATGACTCGTGGACTTCAACTCCCAGAATTCCTCAGCCAGCGTGGGGGAACTATGGCCCCCTCATGACTCGTGGACTTCAACTCCCAGAATTCCTGAGCCAGCGTGGGGGAACTATGGCCCCCTCATGACTCGTGGACTTCAACTCCCAGAATTCCTCAGCCAGCGTGGGGGAACTATGGCCCCCTCATGACTCGTGGACTTCAACTCCCAGAATTCCTGAGCCATCATGGCTCAGCTTGGAAACCTCTCCCCTTCCCCTCAGCGTGGCTGGCTCAGGAATTCTGGGAGTTGAAGTCCCCAAGTCATAAAAGAGCCAAGGTTGCCTACTCCTGGTATAGACCTACACCCTTACATACATAATTTTCTAGGGAAAATTATGCCTGGATTAAAATACATACTTTAAATTTTTGAAGAAAATAAGCTTAGCTTCCTTACTACGCTACTACTAGCCCTTCAGAATGGAGCTTATTTTTTTTTTTTTTTTGAAAAAAACATTTTTCTAGGGAAAATTACGCATGGCCCAAAATACATATTTCTTTTCCCAAAAAGCAAAGGAGTAAGAGAGTCTAAAATAAAGAAACGGTTTTAATACACCTACACTTTGAGGTCCGTCCGTCCCCCCTGCAACCAGACTAGTGAAACGAAAGTAGCACCTTTTCATAGACAGGACCATAAAATAGCAGCTTTTAATCAAGTGTGTGTGACTTACCAAGCGTTCCAAAAAAGTCATTTCCCAAGAAAGGGAATCCCGGCCTGTTTGCTAAAACAACCATCCTAAAATCCGGATGCATTACTATGACATTTTTTCTCCCATCTGCAGCATCAGCATCTGGAAGATTAGACAAACAAAATCAGCCTTTTCGATCTGATTAAGATTAAGACTTTATTCCGGAAAGCAATGATTTGCTTATCAAAGGATACTACAAATTACTATTAATTAATAACTAAAGCCCTCCACTTCTCTGAAGAAAATTACATCTCCAGTTATGTTATTAACAGCTCTTAATTTATTAATCCGTAAGAAAGTCAGCTACTGGAAGACTTTCTCTCTGGGACGGCTTACTAGAAACAATGCGTCTCCCGTCGGACAGAATCATCTCTCCGCTCTCCACCAAAGTTTTCAAAATGCAGGTGACGTTTGTGGGTGCCTTGTCTGCCTCGTCAATCATGAGGATGTGCCCCTTTTTGACAGCTTTCACCTAGAAAGAGATGATTGGGATGAGACAAACGTTGGCGGGAAAAAAATATTACTAATATTAGAAATCTAGTCTTTCCAGCCTAGATGCAACACAGAGGGTTCCCATTCTGATATGAAGGCTACTTTTATTATTATTATGGACAAGGCAAGCAAAGCAAAGATATTCCAGGTCATCCCCCAAAAGAAAGAAAAATACAATATCTATTTCACAAATGTGATGAATGTGGATCAGAAGAAAACTGTCCGTCTATCCGTCCGTCCATCCATCTATCCACCTATCCTCTTTTCTTTCTTCTATCTATCTATCTATCTATCTATCTATCTATCTATCTATCTATCTATCTATCTATCTATCCTCTTTTCTTTCTTCTATCTTTCTACCCATCTATCCAATCTATATCTATCTATCTACTATCTCTCTATCCATCCATCCACTAACCCATACACCTATCCTCTTTTTATCTATCTATCTATCTGTCTCTATCTGTCTCTATCTATCTATCTATCTATCTATCTATCTATCTATCTATCTATCTATCTATCTATCTATCATCTATCCATCCATCCACCTATACGTCTTTCTTTCTTTTCTTTTTCTATCTATTCTCCATCTACCTACCTTTTTTATCCATCCACCTTTCTCTTTTCTTTCTTTCTTTCTTTCTTTCTTTCTTTCTTTCTTTTTCTTTTCTTTCTTTCTCTATCTGTCTGTCTATCTCTATCTATCTATCTATCTATCTATCTATCTATCTATCTATCTATCTATCTATCTATCTATCTATCTATCTATCTATCTGTATCTACCTACTTACCTACTTACCTACCTACCTAATAAATTATAATAACCTAATTTATTTAGGGGACAGTCTTCTTACAACGTGAACCCTGGATTTACCAGGGACTCCACGCAGAGGGGCCTGCCCCACGAGCGCATGGGTTCTCTCAGATTTTAACGACGGAAGCAGCAACCCAGTCGCCCCTTGCAAGAGACTTACGAGTGGAGAGTCCTCGTACACAATCAGGCCCTCTTTCACGGACGGCTGAAGCGTCAGGCTCTGCACGGTGGTGTCCCTAGGGCGGCAAATCAGGGACAGGCTTCTATTCACGGATCCCAGCTGAGCACCTCAGTGCATTGGGGAAAGTGGGGAGGGAGGGAGGGAGGGGAAGTTGCATTTGCAAACATGCTGTGCTATTTTCTACTCCCTGATTCACAACGGGAGGCAGCATACATTTTTCTTCTCTTTTAATCACTTCTGCCGGTCGCCGAGCGTTCCCTTTTCCAAAGGCCAGCAGGGGCCATTTAAAGCCCTAACATTAAAAGCTGACGTTTTGAGTCCAGTCAGAGGAATTCTAAGTGCCTTAATGGATCTGTAGTACAGGTAGCCCCTGGCTTGCAACAATGGGGGCCAGAATCTCCACTGCTACGTGAGGCCGTTGTTAACGGAGTATTGCCGCATTCCCGGCTGACTCTGCCCACCGCCAGGAAATTCGATCCTGACCAGCTCAAGGTGGGCTCAGCCTTCCGTCCTTCCGAGGTCGGTAAAAATGAGGACCCAAATGGTTGGGGGCTCATATGCTGACTCTTTAAACCGCTCAGAGAGGGCTGTAAAAAAGCACTGTGAAGCGGTATATAAGTGCTATTGCTAGGGCTATTTTGCCACAGTTGTTAAGCAACTCCCTGCGTAAAACGAACTGTCGTAAGTACATGCCAGTTGCCAACTGTCTGAATTTTGATCACGTGACCGTGGGATATTACAACGGTCATGAGAGTGAAATATGGTCGTTAAATCCCATTTTTCAGTGCCGTTGTAACTTTGAACGGTCACTAAGCCAATGCTTGTAAGTCAAGGACTATCTGTATATATAACTCCCCACTTCCTCAAAGGGGGGCTCTGGTTTCTCTTCAGATTTTGTGTGTGTGTGTGTGTGTGTGTGTGTGTGTGTGTGTGTTTCTGTGTATGTATATGTATGTATATAAAAGCAGTTTTTAAAAATATGTTTAATGTTTATTTATATTTCATATCGGTCTACTCCCTCAGAGAGTCATTCTGGTTTCTCTTCACATAATATATATAATAGTTTTCTAAAATATTTTTAACCTTTATTTATATTTTCATATTTCTTAACTGCCCACTCCCTCGGAGAGGGGTTCCAGTTGCTCTTCACATTATATATGTAATAGTTTTCTAAAATATTTTTAACCTTTATTTATCTTTCATATTTCTTAACTGCCCACTCCTTCAGGGAGATTTCTCTTCACATTATATATGTAATAGTTTTCTAAAATATTTTTAACCTTTATCTTTCATATTTCTCAACTGCCCACTCCCTCAGAGAGGGGTTCCAGTTGCTCTTCACATTATGTATGTGATAGTTTTTTAAAATGTTTTTAACTTTTATTTATCTTTCATATTTCTTAACTGCCCACTCCCTCAGGGAGATTTTTCTTCACATTATATATATAATGGGGTTCATGTGTTTAACAAAAATTAATAGACAATAGTTAATTACCATAAACAATGTGTTATTTAATTGCTCGATGGTCTTCTTGCTAATATATATTCAAAGTTACATATCACATTTCTTTCTCTCTAACTGGTTTTTCTAGCCATTGATAGAAATTATCCCATGTTCTAAAATATACTGTCTTCTTTCTCTTTTCTCTTTAAAGTCAATCTGTCCATTTCTGCACACTCTTAAAATTTTCCTTAATTAATTCTTCTTCAGTTGGTAAATTTTCATTTTTCCAATGTTGGGCAAATACAATTCTTGCTGCAGTTAGTAGGTGTAGAATTAAATACATACAACCTTTCTCATAATTTGCTCCTATTATTCCTTACTAAAATAATTCTGGCTTAAAGTCTATTTGTTTTTTTAGTCATTTTCTCCAACCATAAATGTATTTTTAAGCAAAATCTTTTTGCTTTAGGGCATGTCCACCAGATAGGGTAATAAGTACCTTACCTGGTCTTTGTTTGCATTTCCAACACTTATTGGAAGTATTTTTAAACATTTTTGCTAATCTCACTGGTCTCCTATGCCATCTGTAAAACATTTTATGTAAGTTTTCTTAATATGCCACTGCTTGAGTTAATTTGACATTTCTGGTTTCTCTTCAGATTATATATATAGTAGTTTTCTAAAATATTTTTTAACCTTTATTTATCTTTCATATTTCTTAACTGCCCACTCCCTCAGAGAGGGGTTCCAGTTGCTCTTCACATTATATATGTAATAGTTTTCTAAAATATTTTCAACCTTTATTTATCTTTCATATTTCTTAACTGCCCACTCCCTCAGAGAGGGGCTCCGATTTCTTTTCACATTATATATGTGATAGTTTTCTAGAATCTTTTTAACCTTTATTTATCTTTCATATTTCTTAACTGCCCACTCCCTCAGGGCTCTGGTTATTCTTCAAACTGTGTATGTAAAGACACAATCTGAAGAGAAAACAGAGCCCTACTCTGAAGGAGTGGGCAGTTAAGAAATATGAAAGATAAATAAATTTTTTTTTTTAAAAAAAAAGCCTTTTGCCTAACTCCAAACGTTGACAGCAAGAATCCCACCCTCCAAAGCTCGACTCACCTGTGCAGCTGCAAATATTCTCTGGGTCGATTTAACAGCTGGAGGAATCTGTCGACCACTTTATTTTTCCCCACACCCTGCAACAACAAGGCAACCACAATGAGGGATATTTTAGAGGGGAAGATAGCGTGGAACAGTCTCTACAAAGGAACTCAATTTGCCAGCTAAAATGAGAATCGTCCTCAGTTTCTGGCACTAAAACTCCAGGCCACAACATCCCAGGTAAATACAAAAAGGATGATGATTAGGCTACATCCCACTTAAAACCATTATTAACTCACCGAACTCCTTGCAAACAAAAGAGTTTAATTGCATCATTTTTTTAATCAAAAGGGAAGGTTGATTTGCTGTAGAGTTAACGGCCGTAATGCCTCGTGGCTACATGCAGATAGTTCTCGGCTTGTTGTTGTTAGTTGCGAAGTCATGTCCGACCCATCGCAACCCCATGGACCACGTTCCTCCAGGCCTTCCTGTCCTTTATCATCTTCTGGAGTCCATTGAAGGTCACGCCTGCTGCTTCAGTGACTCCATCCAGCCACCTCCTTCTCTGTCATCCCCTTCTTCTCTTGCCCTCCATCTTTTCCAGCATCAGGCTCTTCTCCAGTGAGTCCTTCCTTCCCATTAGATGGCCAAAGTACTTGAGTTTCAGCTTCAGGATCTGGCCTTCTCAAGAGGAGTCGGGGTTGATCTCCTCTAGGACTGACCGGTTTGGTCGCCTTGCAGTCCAGGGGACTCGCAGGAGTCTTCTCCAGCACCATAGCTCAAAGGCCTCAATTCTTTGGCGCTCAGCCTTTCTCATGGTCCAACTTTCACAGCCATACATTGCAAGTGGGAAAACCATGGCCTGGACTATATGCACTTTTGTTGGCAGGGTGATGTCTCTGCTTTTTAGTATGCTGTCTAGATTTGCCATGGCTTTCCTCCCCAGGAGCAAGCGTCTTTTAATTTCTTGGCTGCAGTCCCCATCTGTGGTGATCTTGGAGCCCAGGAAGATAAAATCTGTCACTACCTCCATTTCTTCCCCACCTATTATTTGATCCCAAAATTCCTGTTGCTCAGCGAAAAAGGGACTTTTTCCCCGTTTTACAACCTTCCTTAACAACTGCAGTTGTTAAGTTAGTAATGTCGTTGTTAAGTGGAATTCGCTCCCCATTGAGTTTGCCTCTCAGAAGGACCCAAAAAGGGGTCATGTGACCCCAGGACGCGGCGACCGTCGTAAGTACGAGTCAGGGGCCAAGCGTCTGAATTTTGATCAGGGGATGCCGCAACGGTCGTAAGTGTGAAAATGGTCGTACGTCACATTTTTTTTTCAATGCCGTTGTAACTTTGAACAGTCCCTAAATGGACTGTTGTTAAATTGAGGGCAGGCCCGTATTTGGAAGTCACGCTTACAATTTCAGGGAAACTGACTCGTCGGCAGAACAGATAAAGAGCTTTGAATATTTAAATGCGCAAAACGGATTGGATAGGGGAAAAAAAATGTGATTTCTCTTACCTGGTTGCCCACTAAAAGAAGATGCTCTCCGAGCAAAAAGTCTTTTAACATGTCTTCCATCACCATCATATGCTAACATGAAAAAGAAAGCCATGTTTTAAAATTGGGAAGAAAAGAAAAAGGAGTGAGTGAAAACACTGAAGTATGAATGCTGTCGTGATTCTTCTGAGTCAGCCGCACAGAATTATACTCGTCGGAGAATCATTACGAGGAGGGGTCCCTGGTGCTCCCTCAGCTTGGTGGTTTTCTTGCAGACGTTTCATGACCCAACTGGGCAACATCATCAGTGCTAGGAGGAAGTGTGTTTTTTTGGAGAGGAGGAGGAAGAGGAGAGGGGGAGCTGTGGGGTCCTTGGTGATCCCTGAGCTTGATTGTTTTCTTGCAGATGTTTCATTACCTCAACTAGATAACATCATCAGTGCTACAAGGGAGTCCTAGCTAGCGCTGATGATGTAACCTAGTTGGGTCATAAAAAGTCAGGAAGAAAATAAACAAGCTCAGAGAGCACCAAGGAACCTACAGACCCCCCCTCCTCCTTTTCCCCTTCCTCCCCTATAACCCCACTTCCTCCTAACATTGATGATGTTACCTTGTTGGGTCATGAAACATCTGCAACATCTGGTGAAAACCACCAAGTTCAGAGAGCACCAAGGACCTCACAGTCATCGCCCTCCTCCTCCTCCTCCTCCTCTCCACAAACCCAAACCCTTCTAGCACTGATGATGTTATCTAGTTGGGTCATGAAACGTCTGCAAGAAAACCACCAAGCTCAGAGAGCACCAAGGACCCCACAATCATTCTCCTTCTCCTCCTCCTCCTCCTCCTCCTCCTCCTCCTCCTCCTCCCTACAAACACCTCTTCCTTCTAGCACTGATGATATTCCCTAGTTGGGTCATGAAACGTCTGCAAGAAAACCACCAAGCTCAGAGAGCACCAAGGACCCCCCTCTCCGCTTTCTCCTCCTTGGGACAGCAACAGAAGGGAGAGAAAGGAAGGTACTACTGGTGAGCAGACCAGTACTAATGCTGCACTGGGAGATGCTGAAAGGTTTAGAAGAAATAGAGATGACTATGTACCTTACTCATTCATAAAATTGGTCCAGAATCCTAATGTCTGAAACAACAAAAATGTTCTTAAGTTTCGTTTCTGCTGAACCAGGATCTGCTCTAGATTGGCCCATCAGAACCCCAAGAACACAATACGCTTGTTTTGGGTTTAAAATGGAACACACTTTCCAGATCATTCACAAACACAAGAACTAAGAAGGCAGCAACGATGCACCCAATAATCTTGGATAGGTTCCAGAACTTAGCTAAATATAGCTAACTACACACAATGGAAAGAAATGCAAAACCTCTTGACTTGGGAGCAAAATGGACAAGGCCAACAAATTCGGAGTGCTTGGGTATGGTTAGGAGGGCACTGACTTTTCTAGCCTGCCCTATCTATGTTTCCTGGTAAAATACATGGGAAAATCCCATAGGAGGAAAATTCCACTTAGGGTTAGGGTTAGGTCACCATGAGCTCATAGAGCAGAATGGACATCGCCAACAAATTCGGAGTGCTTGGGTATGGTTAGGAGGGCACTGAGTTTTCTAGCCTGCCCTATCTATGTTTCCTGGCAAAATTCATGGGAAAATCCCATTGGAGGAAAATTCCACTTAGGGTTAGGGTTAGATCACCATGAACTCAGAGAGCAAAATGGCCATCGCCAACAAATTCGGAGTGCTTGGGTATGGTTAGGAGGGCACTGAGTTTTCTAGCCTGCCCTATCTATGTTTCCTGGTAAAATACATGGGAATATCCCATAGGAGAAAAATTCCACTTAGGGTTAGGGTTAGGTCACCATGAACGCGTAGAGCAAAATGGACACTGGGAACAAATTCGGAGTGCTTGTGCATGGTTAGGAGGGCACTTACTTTTCTAGGCTGCCCTATCTACGTTTCCTGGTAAAATACATAGGAAAATCGCATTGGAGGAAAATTCCACTTATTCTATTCTATTCTATTCTATTCTATTCTATTCTATTCTGTTCTGTTCTGTTCTGTTCTGTTCTGTTCTGTTCTATTCTGCTCTGTTCTGTTCTGTTCTAATTCTATTGTCTATTCTGTTCTAAGTCTCTATTCTCTATTCAAATTCTCTTCTCTCTTCTCTTCTCTTCTCTTCTCTTCTCTTCTCTTCTCTTCTCTTCTCTTCTCTTCCCTATCCCCTTCTCAACAGGCCAGCTTCTAATCCAATAGCCATTTTGTAGATGCCCTGAACATAATCTGAAAAGGCCAAATATGCCCATTTTGGGGAGAGACTTTGACTGCGAGCCCATCTTCAAAAGACAGCCCAGAGGCTTGGTCTCCATCCACCTGAAAGGACAGGAGATCAAAGGGATACTTACTTGAGTATTTTCATAGAAAAGAACGTCAGGCACTTTCATGCTCTCGTCGGGGTTGTAAACCGGAATTTGGACACTTCCAATCCTGAGGACTCCTGACTTGATTTCACCTGGATGTGCACACAAATCAAGGATCGTCTCTTTATGCCCAGATGGGCACAGCTCTTTGCATTCAAAATGCCACTGAAATACTTCATTTTGGAAAGTCCTCTGAGAAAGACTTCCAAAGGGGCTTTTGAAATGGGACTTGGCTATACTGTGTTTCCCCCCAAAATAAGACCCCGCCGGAAAATAAGCCCTAGCATGATTTTTCAGGATGCCCACCCAAAAAATAAGCCCCAGTTAAGATTGTCAGCCAGACTGAAGCATTCAGTACCATATTTCTCCAAATATAAGCCCTAACTGGAAAATAAGCCCTAATGCTTAATTAATATAAAACCAGGTCTTATTTGGGGGGAAATACAGTAGATGCATTTTGATGTCCAGTTTGTTTGCTTTGAGATATTAGCTTGAGTGTTTGTCTACCTAACTCTTGTTTTAGCAAACAAAGATGTAACCGTGATTTGTTCTGCAAGAAGGTTTCCTTTCTTTGCAATCCCAGTTGTGGAATTTCCTGGCATAGAAATCTGCAAAAATTGCAGCTGGCATGACAGTAAACCAAATTACAGCACTCTAAAAAAAATGAAGTAAGTCCCTAGGAAGACTCAGAACCTTTTGGTTACTAACGGGTGAAACAAGATTCCAGAGTTAGAAGTAGGACAGAATCGGGCCCAGTTTGTATGCGTACAATTTAATTTAACAGGGAAAAAAAAGAAAAGAAAGAAAAATACCAAGAGCTTACAGCTATAGTCTCTTCCCTCCGTTTTCTGGATATCGGCAGAGCTTGATTCGATTTCGGCATCCAGCAGGTTTTTATGTAAGGCAGATTTGGCGAGGTTGGGTAAAAACCTAGATACCACAAGAAAAAAAGGGGAGGTTATTTCACAGAGAGAAAAAAGTCTGTTCTGTAGACTTCTTAGAGGTGACCAGATGCTATAGTGATCTTGCCAGCCGTGTGCTGCAGCTGCCAAAAAAGACAACACAGTACTGGGCTGCATTAACAGAGGGATAGAATCAAGATCAGGTGAAGTCTTAATACCACTTTACAAGGCCTTGGTAAGGCCACGCTTGGAATACGGCATCCAGTTTTGGTCACCACGATGTAAAGAAGATGTTGAGACTCTAGAAAGAGTGCAGAGAAGAGCAACAAAGATGATTGGGGGACTGGAGGCTAAAGCATATAAGGAACGGCTGCTGGAATTGGGCATGTCTAGTTTAATGAAGAGAAGGACGAGGGGGGACATGATAGCAGTGTTCCAGTATCTCAGGGGCTGCCCCAAAGAAGAGGGGGTCAAGCTATTCTCCAAAGCACCTGAAGGCAGGACAAGAAGCAACAGATGGAAACCAACCAAGGAGAGAAGCAACCTGGAACTAAGGGGAAACTTCCTGACACTTAGAACAATTAACCAGTGGAACAACCTGCCTCCAGAAGCTGTAAATGCTCCAGTACTGGAAGTTTTTAAGAAGAGACTGGACAGCCATTTGTCTGAAATGGTACAGGGTTTCCTGCCTGAGCAAGGGGTTGGACTAGATGACCTATTCTATTCTATTCCATTCCATTCCATATTTTCTCTTCTCTTCTCTTCTCCATTCCATTCCATATTTATTCTATTCTATTCTATTCTATTCTATTCTATTCTATTCTATTCTATTCTCTTTTCTCTTCTCCATTCCATTCCATATTTATTCTATTCTATTCTATTCTATTCTATTCTATTCTATTCTATTCTATTCTATTCTATTCTATTCTATTCTATTCTATTCTATTCTGTGTTGAGTGCTCCAATACTGGACATTTTTAAGAAGAGATTGAACAGCCATTTGTCTGAAATGGTATAGGGTTTCCTGCCTGAACTGGGGGTTGGACTAGATGACCTCTAAGATCCCTTCCAACTCTGTTATTCTATTCTATTCTATTCTATTCTATTCTATTCTATTCTATTCTATTCTATTCCATATTTTCTCTTCTCCTCTCCATTCCATTCCATTACACTCCATATTTATTCTATTCTATTCTATTCTATTCTATTCTATTCTATTCCATTCCATATTTTCTCTTCTCTTCTCTTCTCTTCTCTTCTCTTCTCTTCTCTTCTCTTCTTTTCTCTTCTCCATTCCATTCCATATTTATTCTATTCTATTCTATTCTATTCTATTCTATTCTATTCTATTCTATTCTATTCTATTCTATTCTATTCTATTCTATTCTCCCTTCCCCTTACCTTTGTTCCCTACTACCTGCTTTTACATTTTCGTATTTTATACTATTGTTTAAGCTATAAGCTAATTCAGGTTTTTTTTTGATGCAACTGCGGTCGAGGACATCCTGGTGGTTGAGATGAATCACAGCCAACTGATCAAAGGTTTCTTCTCCATTATCTTCCAAACAACGAGGAAATGAACGACCGACGTCCAGACTTGAGATTAAAAAAAGGAAAATGCCTGCCCAAAAGAAAACACTTCCCAAAAAATCCTACCTGGAAAGACAAGCTTTATTGATAGCGTGGTGGAGGCTTTCGTCCGGATAGTGAGATAGACGCCGGCAGATCCTCAAGAGCTGGCGGGTAGATAAGGAGGAGGCCAGGGACTGTGCCTGTTAATGAGAAATGAATTTAATTTCCTTTATCTTCCCCTGGGAAAGACGAGAGACCGTTCTTTCAAAACGCGCAATGCTTGGCAGAAGAAATCTTTCCCAGTCTGGTGCCCACCGAGGACCTTTCAACGCCTCTAGGTCTGTCCTGGCACAGGTTTCGACGCTGCCAAAGAGTAAAAAATGCTATTTAAAAGCATCCCAAAGGTGCTTTTCAGCAGGCTACTGGACTTTCTTGTTTTTTTTCTCTGAAGACGTTTCACTTCTCATCCCAGAAGCTTCTTCAGTTCTGACTGGATGGTGGGGGAATGGAAGGATTTATACTCCTTGCAGACAGCTGGTCATTTGCCTCCTTTGAGAGAGTCGTTGAGGCCACCTGGAGGTTTATATTTGTGTCCTCAGAGTCACCTGAGTGGTGCAAATGGGTGTGGAGCCTTCTGGGGACTGTGTTGTAGACTGGAGATAGATGGTGTTGTATCCCTACCCCCTCTGTTGCCAACACAACATACATGCACGCTTGAAACCCAAGAACACACTAAGGCAGAAGCTTGCCCACCCCAAGGATGAAACACCCAGACACAAAACGGAGCAAAGTGATACAATGCAGTGAGACGTGTGTGGATCTGAACATTGGGGAAACAAAACAAACCCTTCGTAAATGCATTGCACAACGTAGGAGAAGAAACCCATCAGGAGAAAATTCTGGATTTCAAAGGCAAAGGCCGCTCTTTGGAAGACAGCAAAGTCCACATTTTGGACAGAGAGGACCGCTGGTTTGAAAGAGGGGTCCAAGAAGCCATCTAGGTCCAAACTGAACAGCCCTCTCTCAACAGAAGGGGAGGGATACAACACCACACATCTCCTGTCTACAACCCAGTCCTTTCAGCAGTCCCAAGAAGGCTCCACGCCCATTTGCACCACTCAGGTGACCCTGAGGACACAGGTAAACCTCCAGGTGGCCTCAATGACTCTCTAAAAGAAGGCAGATGACTAGCTGGCTGCAAGGAGTATAAATCCTTCCCTTCCCCACCATCCAGTCAGAGCTGAAGAAGCTTCTGGGATGAGAAGGGAAATGTCTTCAAAGCAAAACAAGAAAGTCCAGTTGCCTCCTGAAAAAAAAAAGCACCTTTGGGACAATCCTATGTATAAATGGGGCATGGTACCCTCCCTAGTGTGACTGTAGGTGCCCCCCCCCGTCAAACTGTAGAACACATTGTGACCAGCTGAAAGCTGAGGGCATATACAGGTTAGTCCTCGACTTGAGTGACCATTCAAAGTTACAACGCTACGGAAAAAGTGACTTAGGACTGTTTTCCCCGTGGTCACGTGATCAGAATTCAGAGGCTTGGCAACTGGCATGTACTTATGACAGTTTCAGTGTTCCAGTGTTATATGATCCCCTTTTGCGACCTTCTGACAAGCAAAGTCAGTGGGGGAAGCCGGATTCACTTAACAACCAGGTTTCTGACATATCAACTGCAGCGATTCTGTCAACGCTGCTAACATCGGATGTTTTTGCTTTGACAACAGATGGAGATGCAACTATTTTCTTCTTGTGTTTTACTCTTAGAGTTAGAGTTAGATGATGCTGGGGGCAGGAATGTGCATGAGAGTTTAGCTAGACATAACAATACTGGACCTAGTGTGAGAACCAAGGTTATTGAAATAAGAGATGATAAGAATTGGCGGGCTGGAGAACTGAAGGGAAAGCCTGCATTTCAAGCTAATTGGAGAATGTGATTTATGACAGTTAACTGGAGGAGGGAATTGTGCTTTGATACTATGTGCTCAGGGGAGGGGAATCCAGTTTTTGGCTTCGACTGTGATAGTGCTGATGCTACACTACTCAAATAAAGATTCTTTAAGGTAAACAATGCCTGGAAGTTCTTTGAAGAGTTTCATCTGTCGGAACCATGACAGATTCACTTAACAACTGTGACAAGCAAGGTCGTAAAATGGGGCAAAACCCGCTCAACAAACGTCTCACTTAACCACAGAAAATTTGGGCCCAATTGCGGTCCGTAAATCGAGGATTACCTGGTAATCCTTAAAAATCTCCACGATTTCTGGGGGTAAGCCAAGCATTTTCTGCCTGGAGGCCCTTCCTGACGCCACACGGATGCACCGCCACTAATCAACTGTCATTAACCAGGATGTGGTATCAGAGTTTGAAGCTAAGTAGCTGCAGTCTTAACGACCAGGGAGTGCGATGCTTCATTACTGCTGGGGCAGCCGAGAGACTTTCTCCCACAAAGAAGCAAAACAGGGATGAAAATGGAGGAGATTACAAAAAAATATATATACAGGAACCAAATCTATTTTCTGTGGCTTTCACAGCTAACGGGTTAAGCTTGCATTGGCTTCAGATCCGGAGGGTAAACCCAGCTGGGTGAGATTAATGTCATTAAGCAGCCCAGCATCGCCAGACAGATGGTGCAAGCTGGGAACTGAAAAGGAATAAAGGAAATTCAACGCAATTTTGTCTGCTCCTCTAAAATATCAACCAAACTGGAAAGTTTGCTATAAAACAGCAACGCTGTGGCCGCGACAGAGAAGTCCTCCAGTTGTGACTGCAACGGAGCCCCAAAATTTTTGTGGCTAAGTGAAACGTTTGTTAAAGTGAGGTTTTTGCCCTCTTGGACGACTTGCCTTGCCACGGCTGTTCAGTGAATCTGTGATGACCCAGGGCACAGCAGCGAGGCAGTGCAGTCAGCTGGCAATGCAACCCACCCTTTAATTGCTCCAAATTTTCCCCAAATGCTCCCACATTTCTGGCAAGCCCCAGAACAAAGGAAGACAAACACATCCTTCAGCCGCCTCTGGCTGCAAGTAGTTTCAAATACAGTCTGATTAGGAGAGGAATTTACTCAAGGCCATGGAGATAAGAAAGAATGACACATACATCATAAACCTAACGAGTCTGTGTGAAGACACGCTTGTCTGAGCAGTCTCAGAAGGGAAGCCAAAACACAATCCGAGATCTTTGAACATCTAAGCAACGTTGTCAGCCAGTGCAAGGGTTTCCAAGCAGAAGTCACAGAACAAGAAATCAGCAACAACACACACAACACTCCAAGGAATCAGCGTTTGTTCCCGACAAATGCCTCTCCCCAGTGTCTCCTTAAGTCTCAGTCTATAGGGTTTCCTGCCTGAGCAGGGGATTGGATTAGAAAACCTCCAAGGTCCCTTCCAACGTTGTTGTTGTTATTATTATTATTATTATGGATCATCGCACAGTCAGCCAGATGTTCAGACTGGATTTGGCATTTTGTCTACCTATCGAGTCCTTACCCAGGACCTGGGATAGGCAGATGTGGATGTTTGATGGTATTACAGATTACTACTACTACTACTACTACTACTACTACTACTACTACTACTACTACTACTACTACTACTACTACTACTACTACTATTACTATTATTATTATTATATTTGTTCCCAGAAGTGCTTTTCCAAAAAGCAACACGACTTTCTTAACCCCCCCCCTTAAAAACATTTCACCTCTCATGCAAGGAGCTTCTTCTTCTGAACTGAGGAAGCTTCTTGGAAGAGAAGCGAAATGCTTTCAAAGAAAAAAAAATCTGAGAAAGTACAGTTGCCTTTTTTTGGGGGGGGAAGCACCTTTGGCCCAATCTGTGTTAATTAGCTATTATAATTATGTAAACAGAGGAAAAGCCAATATTCCCACCGGGACGGGAACGTTTCCTAAATTTGTCCTCCATTGATTTTTCTCTCCTTTTTAAGACAGAAATGAAAACAAAACACTGTATTGGAAGATCAAGAAAAATTCAGGAAAACCAGGAATATCCAATCTTGGCTGGGGAATTCTGGCAGGTGGAGTCCACAGGTCTCAACGTTGCCACGACTGGAACAGCCCTGATCTAGACAGTTTCCAACATGTGTTGTTGTTGGTTGCGAAGTCGTCTCTGACCCATCGTGACCCCACGGACAATGTTCCTCCAGGCCTTCCTGTCCTCTACCATCTTCTGGAGTCTATTGAAGCTCACTCCTACTGCTTCAGTGACTCCATCCAGCCACCTCCTTCTCTGTTGTCTCCTTCTTCTCTTGCCCTCAGTCTTTCCCAGCATTGGGCTCTTCTCCAGGGAGTCCTTCCTTCTCATTAGGTGGCCAAAGGACTTGAGTTTCAACTTCAGGATCTGGCCTTCTCAAGAGCAATCGGGGTTGATCTCCTCCAGGCCTTCCTGTCCTCTACCATCTTCTGGAGTCCATTTAAACTCACGCCTGTGGCTTCAGTGACTCCATCCAGCCACCTCCTTCTCTGTCGTCCCCTTCTTCTCTTGCCCTCCATTTTTCCCAGCATCGGGCTCTTCTCCAGTGAGTCCTTCCTTCTCATCAGGTGGCCAAAGTACTTGAGTTTCCACTTCAGGATCTGTCCTTCTCAAGAGCAGTCGGGGTTGATCTCCTCTAGGATTGACCGGTTGGATCGCCTTGCAGTCCAGGGGACTCGCAGGCATCTTCTCCAGCACCATAATTCAGCTCAAAGAAATCTAAACCCGTTGATATCCCACAGGAAGATTCAATGCGTGGACCTGGATCCACCTTTAACGGGAAGAGCCGTCGGCACACTGAGGGAGCTAGCAACCGCATTTGTGAATCAACACACATCTGGAAGCTTGCAAATCTTACTTTCTTTCCTCCCCTCTAGGTACCTAAGGCATGAAGTTCAACTGACAGCAAAAGCAAGCTATTTTTATCTCTCTTTTTTTTTCTCCTGTGGATGCTTTGTCACTATTCATCTGTAAGAAGCATTTACCTCCCAGGGCTAAATGTGACTCATTCCGATGTGATAGCAACCTCTGGACATTTTGCCATTTAAAGAAAAACTGTACTGAGAAAAACCTACTTTTCAGACTGACTCCCTGTAAACAATTTGGACACGAAATAATCTAACAGCTTGACAACTGCAGCGATTCGTTTAATAACTATGGCAAGAAAGGTCGTCAAATGGGGCAAAATTCACTTAACAATGGTCTGACCAACAGAAATGTTCAGCTCAACGGTGGCCATAAGTCAAGGATTACTCTGTATTCAGAGCATGGTAGGTTGATAAGCGAAGTAGGATATTCCAAGCCGACACAGGGACTTAATGTCAATATGTGATAAATGCAAAATTCCTCTAAAAAATAAACTCACAAACATAGCTAACAAATCTTCCTCTTCCTCCTATTTTCCACACAATAACAATCCTGTGAGGTGTTGGAGAGAGAGAGAGAGAGAAAGAGAAAAAAAAAGAGAGAGAGACTAGTCCAAAGTCAACCCTCTAACTAACTATCATGGCTAAGGTGGGATTTGAACTCATGGTCTCTCAGTTTCTTGCCTGGTGCCTTAACCACTAGACCAGGGCTTTTCAACCTTTTCACCCATTGTACCACTTTTAGGATATGGCAACATCCGAGGACCACCAGTCGCCTAGCAAGGTGTCAAAAACTTGATGACCCAAAAAAAAAAAAGGAAAAAAGTGATAAAGTACAGGTAGTCCTCGACTTACAACAGTTCGCTTAGTGACTGTTCGAAGTTACAATGGCACTGAAAAAAAGTGCCCCCCAAGGCACAGCCGAGCAAGACACCTGCCTGCCCGCCCGGCGGCGCTCTTCCTCCTGTCCGAGGTTTCCATTATTGTGAGCATTTCTGTTGAGGATTGGCAGCGGGGGTGGGGTGGGGGTGTTTGGTTTTTATTCCCCCCGTCTGCTGGGTGGTTGCAGCAGGTTTTGGTCACTTCACATGACCCTGGGACATGGTGACCGTCATAAATATGCCAAGCGTCTGAATGTAAATCACAAGACCCTGGAGAGGCTGCAACATTCCAGCTGATCGGCGCTTCTTCTGGGCTCAGCGGAAGCAGCAGGATCAGTGCTAAGCTCCAGCTGGAGCCTGGTGCTGATCCTGGCACTTCCACTGAGGCCTGACAGCCCCGAAGCGCCAACCAGCTGGAAAGCGGCACTGATCCTGGCGCTTCCGCTGAGCCCTGACAGCCCTGCAGCTCCAGCCGTCTCTCGCTCAGGCTTGTGCGGTGCTGCCACCGGTTCAGGTCATTCCCCTCCCCCGCTACTTTTCTAGGATAGTCGCGTACCATGTGCCAGGTGCCAATGTACCACAGGTGGTACCCCTACAACTGGTTGAAAAGCCCTGCTCTAAGGAGCTCAAAATGCTTTCTGAAATTCTGCAAACTTGATGGCTTGAGCAACAGGAATGGAGGTCTCTGCAGATGGTCAGTCATCCAGGTGGTGGTTGTCCCAAGAGGCAACTGGACTTCCTTGTTTTTCCTTGAAGACGTTTCCCTTCTCATCCAAGAAGCTTCTTCAGGGTTCTGACTGGATGGTGGGGAAGGATTTATATTTCTCACCGTCATCTGGTCATTTGCACCCTCTCCGAGAGTCGTTGAGGCCACTGGGGCAGGTAAACAGATAAACCTCCAATTGGCCTCCATAACTCTCAGAGAGAGTACTAATGACTAGATGACTGCAAGGAATGTAAATCTTTCTGTCCTCCACCATCCAGTTAGAACCAAAGAAGCTTCTTGGATGAGAAGTGAAACGTCGTCAGAGGAAAAACAAAGAAAGTCCAGTTGCCTTTGGAAAAAGCACCTTTGGAACAACAGGAGTGGTGTCAACGCTGGATGTTTTTGCTTTGACAACAGTTAAAGACACAGCCATTTTCTTCTTATGTTTTACTTTTAGAGTTAGATGACGTTGGCAGGGGAAGGAATGTGCATGAGAGTTTAGATGGACATAACAATACTGAAGCTAGGGTGAGAACCAAGGTTATTGAAACAAGAGATGATAAGAATTGGCGGGCTGGAGAACTGGAGGGGAAGCCTGCATTTCAAGCTAATTGGAGAATGTGATTTATGACTGTTAACTGGAGGAGGGAATTGTACTTTGGTACTATGTGCTCAGGGGAGGGGAATCCAGTTTTTGGCTTTGACTGTGTTAGTGCCGATGCTATGCTACTCAAATACAGTTTCTTTAAGGTAAACAATGCCTCGAAGTTGTTTGAAGAGTTTCATCTGTTGGAACCATGACAAGTGGACTTTTAGGGATCTGACGGTGGAAAAGCAAGGCGAAGGATCAAACGTGGAAACGTCAAAACTCACGGTGGGATCGTTAGTCTCGCGAAGCTTGTGCGTTAACTTCAGCAGCTTCTCCGCCGAGGCCCGGGCTACATTTGGAACCTGAAACAAATAATGCATAAGCCTCCTTCTGTGCTCACCCTGGTGTAGACAAATACACACACACACACACACACACACACACACACATACACACACACATACACACCTGAAAAGGGCACAAGGAGATTTAAGAGAAGCGTCAAGGAATTTGGGACAAATGTTAATGCAAACAAATGATCATGGGGAAGACCAGCCAACACTTAATATGCTGAAAAGACGAACAGGGTAAACGGTGACTCAAACGACAAATCTTACCATCTCTTTAATAACTTTAATTTCTTCGTTCTTGCTTAGCGGCTTCATATAATGGAAAAAGAATAGGGTTAAAAGCTCTGGGCCCAACCACTGCTGCGTGGTACTTCCAACGGAAGGCGGTTCTGCCAAGGCGACCACTCGGAAGGAGGGGTGGATGGGAAAAATAGCCCTAGGAGAAAAAGAATGCAAAATAACAATACTGAGTTGTTTTCCCTTGCCAAGAACTGAAGGGCATCTGAATGTTGTCTGAAAGCATGACAGTTAGGGCAAAGAACACACATTAAAATCTAGTTAAACTGATTTATTGCTCAAGCCTATAGGCAAGAATCCAGTAAACTAACGGTCAGCATTAAATTGGCGCTAGATAAAGAGTTAATGGAATTCAAAAGGAATTGGAATTAGAGCATTTGTGAGAACGTAAGGATTCCATACTGATTCCTCTCCCACCCCAGGTTCTGCCTATCCTTCTCCTCCAGGTGTTCAGTTTCTGCATTTCTGTTCTGGGTCCCCAAATAAATAACCAAGCTAGCATTCCCCCCCCCCAATACAACTTAATAGCCAGAATTGATTAGTCTAACCAGGGGTAACGATATTAGATCAGAATTAAACCCTTACCTACGCATGCGATCGCTCTTTGCTGTTTTTAACCCCGATTCACCCGGGAGATTTCCCACCGCTACAAGATTACCAAGAATTAATGATGCCCAATTAATTGGAGAAAGCCAGAGCAGCAAGCAGACATGACGCATTTATTCGAGCCAAGCGTGCTCGCCTGTTAATTGTAAATTTGGACTAAAAGAAGACTTTCTGTGTCTTTGCCACTTCACCCAGCAGAGTTGTGTACTGCGAGGCAAAAGATTTAGTCCAACTTTGGCCTGCAGGAATAATGTGGAGAAGTTACACAGCAGTGAGCCCTCTTTTTTGGGGGGGGGGGGAAGCCCAAGAAAAAATGCAAAAGAGTCAACTCCTGTTTCTGAAAACACTCCTGCAGATCAAAGCCTTGAAGTTCAACACGGTTATTTTTAGCCGAATGTCGCAAGCCTCAAAGCTGAATCTCTGCTGATAAACATGAACGGGGAAAGAGCAGAAAGAAACATGGGAAACAGGAACAAATGACACGGCAGCTGTCAACATCTAGAAGGGCAGCAACGTGCCTGGCTGAGGAATTCTGGGAGCTGAAGTCCACAAGTTATCAAAGGGCCACTTTTTTTTTGGGTGCAGCCAAACTCAATTTTATTTCGGGTCTTTCTTTACAGCATCTTTTACTCAGAAAAAAAATGTATTGAAATAACAACTCTTCTGCCCTCTTAAGTAACTTCCTTTAAATATGCTTATTTTTAATCCAGATTTGAGATCAAACAAATTCAGACTCGGGGGGGGGATCCGTGGGTGGGGGTGGGACTGGGGGAGGGCGCCTTCCCTTCCTCTCTCCCTTCCATCCATCCTTTGATATTTCCTCCCACCTTCCCTGTTCTTTTTATTTTTTTCCTTTTTTTTAATTTTTATTAAGTACAAAGAAAAAAAAAGGATTAAAAACATTGAACATGGTAAATCGTCTTTGACTGACATCTCAGTCCCTATTGTACATTAATTACATATAATATACCTATATACAACTATACATTTCTAGTCTCTATCTCAGTTTATCTCTTTACTGTGACCTCCATTGTTCTTTCCCTCCATCTATAAAATTTATTCCATATTCGATAAAATTCTGTTTCTTCCTGATTTTTTAATCTTTTAGTTATCCTATCTAGTTCTGCGCAATACATAATTTTCTTTATTAATGCTTCCCCACTCGGTACTTCCATTGCTTTCCACTTTTGAGCAAATAGTATCCTTGCTGCTGTGACCACGTGGATAATTAAATATGTGTCCTCTTTATTTACATTTTTCTCTAGTGTTCCTAATAGTAATGTCTCCGGTTTGTACTGAATGTTTTGCCTAGTCATTTCTATTGCCCACTCCCAGACCATATGCCAGTACACCTATGCTTCTCTACATGTCTACCATACATGAAAAAAGGTGCCCATCAAAGGGCCACATTTGAAGACCCCTGTCTTAAATCTAACAAACAAAATGGAGGCTGGCTGAGGAATTCTGGGAGTTGAAGTCCACAAGTCATCAAAGGGCCACGTTTGAAGGCCTCTGGTCCAGATCTTCCCAAAGACATAAAGCAAGTCCTTTACTTTCCTCCCTCTGTCTGTTTGAAAATGCAATTCGTTTTAATAAATGCCTAGAAGGTTACCTTTGCTGCAGCTCCTCAGCTGAGATTTGAAGGTCTTCCTGTAGCTTTCGGTATCTGTCTTCCCTCAATAATCTGGTACCGTCGTACAGTGTAATCTCTCTATCGTGAATCAATCTGCAAGAGGTTTTGTGAAAGAAAGAAACAAACAAACGGGGTTGTCATCGGCCTGGGTTTTCTGGGAACACATATTCAGTTTTGGTCACCATGATATAAAAAAGATGCTGAGACTCTAGAAAGAGTGCAGAGAAGAGCAACAAAGATGATTAGGGGACTGGAGGTTAAAACATATAAGGAACGGCTGCTGGAATTGGGTCTGTCTAGTTTAACGAAGAGAAGGACATGATAGTGAGTTCCCCCAAAAAGCTTGGTTGTTGTTTTTTGCAGACTTTTCATGACCCAACTAGGTAACATGATCAGTGCTTGAAGGGAGGAGGAGGAGGAGGAGGAGGAAGAGAAGAAGGAAGAGGAGGAGGAGGAGGAGGAAAATTGTGTGGGTCCTTGGTGCTTTCTGAGCTTAGTTGTTTTTCTTGCAGACTTTTCATGACCCAACTAGGTAACATGATCAGTGCTAGAAGGGCGGAGGAGGAGGAGGAGGAGGAGGAGGAGGAGGAGGAGAAGGAAGAGGAGGAGGAGGAGGAAAATTGTGTGGGTCCTTGGTGCTTTCTGAGCTTGGCTGTTTTCTTGCAGACTTTTCATGACCCAACTAGGTAACATGATCAGTGCTAGAAGGGCGGAGGAGGAGGAGGAGGAGGAGGAGGAGGAGGAGAACTGTGGGATCCTTGGTGCTGAGCTTGGTGGTTCTTGCAGACTTTTCATGACCCAAACGACACCTATTCTGCACACGTCTTGCAATTATGCTCCAACAAGGTCACTGTGCCTCTTCTCAGATGGAAGGGTGAACGTGACCATAGTGTGTGCACATGGTTCAATGCTTCGAAGCATTCCACAAAGCTCCCCACCACCGTCGCGATACCTTTGGAGGACAGCTAGCGTGCCTGGGTTGACCCGGTGAATGCCATCCAGAATGACCAGCTTCCCCTGGAGGGCAGCGGTGACCAGAGGAGAAGGCCTCCAGGAGGTGTCCCCGTTGGGCAGAGTGTACCTTTGCTGCAGAAGGTCTCGCGCTGTCATATCCTGGGAACAACGAGAAGAGCCACCGCGACCGCAGTCAAACTCAGCTCGATTTGGCTGCCCCCCCCCAAAAGGTGCTTTTTTCAAGAGGAAACTGGACTTTCTTTGTCTTTCCTTGAAGATGTTTCTCCTCTCATCCAAGAAACTTCTTCGACTCTTGACTGGATGGTGGAGAATGGAAGGATTTGTATTCCTCGCCGTCATCCGGTTATTTGCACTCTCCGAGAGTCATTGAGGCCACTGGGGGAGATAAACAGATCAACCAAGCCGAGGTGGCGCAGCAGTTAGAATGCAGTACTGCAAGCCACTTTAGCTGACTATGTTCAGCAGGTCAGCGGTTCAAATCTCACCGGCTCAAGGTTGACTCAGCCTTCCATCCTTCCGGGGTAGGTAAAATGAGGACCCAGATTGTTGGGGGCAATGTAAATATATATATATATATACATTGCTTACTGGTGTACACCGCTTAGAGAGTGCTTGCACTTAAAGCGGTATATAAGTCTCATAAATAAAATAAACCTCCAAGTGGCCTCAATAACTCTCAGAAAAAGTACTAATGACCAGATGACTGCAAGGTATACAGTCTTCTGTCCTCCACCATTCCTGTCAGAATTGAAGAAGCTTCTTGGATGAGAAGCGAAACACCTTCAAGGAAGAACAAAGAAAGTCCAGTTGCCTCATGAAAAAAGCACCTCTGGGACAACCAGGACCGGGACGATGGAGAATCTCCAGAGCCATCTAGATTTAGCTGCCAATGCGGAATTCTTTAAACAAATCGTGGGCTCAAACACTTAGAAAAAGAGTCTTCACTATTTCAGCCAGGTATCTATCTTCGGATAACACAATGCCTGGAAATATTTCTTAGAGATGTTCTAGGTTTCTAGAGAAATCTAGCGCAGCTAGACATTTTTTTCCTGTGTTCATGTCAAACGATTGACCTATGAATAGTCACCTCAGCAGAGTATGCAGGTGCTCCTCGACTTATAACCATTCACAGCTAACCAGTTTATGTAATATAAGCTGTAATGATGAGAATGACTCAGCAGGGTCTGTGTCCTTTGAAGAGCTTTTGTATAAAGGGATGTGTTTTCGCTCTTCCATTTCTTGGTGTAATTGTGCCTTGTTGGATCCTGCTGTATTAGCACATGTATGGATATATTGTTCCTGGTGTATGACACTGTAGACAGTGTAAGATAAACCGCCATTTAATATAAATATAAACCACTGTTTACTGTGCTTATTCCTGGATTATCTCAGTGCAATAAAACGGTGCACGCTCAATTAGGAATCAATTATGGGAAAGAGAATGAATATTTAATATTGCACGTATTGACAGCAGCGAGAATAGTATTTGCCCAACTTTGGAAAAATGAAGATTTACCACCTGACCAGACTATAATTACTAAAATCTTAGAATGCACAGAAATGGATAGATTAACTTTAGAGATCAAAGAAAAAGAAGGCTCTATCTATTTTAAAACATGGGAAATTTTTTATCAATGGTTGGCAATACGATAGAACGAGAAAAGACTCTGAAATTAAATTGGATGACTGTGATTTTAAGCATTAGTGATTATAATTAATCAGTATTTCATTAATTATCCTTATTTAGCAAAATGAATAATATTTATTTACTATCCTTTATTTTTATAATTATTGTTAACCCAGTTTATTATAACTGTTTAGTATTATATAAGTGATCTTTATTCAACATTTATACCCGGACGGTAATTTGCTTGCGAAGCGTGGAATTTTTGTTGGGGGTAACCCCATCATTGTACCTATCCTTAATCCATTCCCAATCCCCTATTCCTACCCTTTCCTATACCCGCAGCAATCCCATCCCTTTCCTATCCTTATAAAACCTAATAAAATATTTATATATATAAAAAAGACTGTGCACGCTCTGATATGTTATCATCATCATTATTATTATAAATGGCTGAGGCCGGAGAAGCGTGATACAATTCGCCAAGTATAGAATTTACCTGATACAGCATGATGGGTTCTATGTGATATCCTAACAGGGCCGCAAAGGCTTTAGCCACAACCGTTTTGCCGCAACCCTGCGCGGAGAGAAGGGAGAGAAAAGGGTTCGACACGGTCGCGCAGAGAAGCGCTTCAATCGGAGAAGCGGCAAAGGCTTCTCCGTCGATGACGGGCGAGGTGTTTTAGGGCGCTTACTTTCTGTCCGATCAAGCAGACATCTTTAACCATGTGAGACTGCATCATCTCGGCCAGCAGCCGTTCGTGGCTGAACGTTCGGACGAAGCCTTGGGTCTCTGGACTCAGGCCGGGGGGCTGAGCCCCAGCAGGGACCTGCAAAGAGAGGTCGTGATTGGCACCGTGAGGCGGGATGCGGTGGGTGGGGGGGGGAGAGGCCCGCCCGGCATCTCTTAGGCCACAAACGTTGACGCCGAATGCTCGGGGAGACCTGGCCACGGAGCCGGCCTTCGGACGCCTGGCTCGTGAAGGGAAGTGGCCGTCCCGTTTTGGCTCCTCTGCCACTCAACCAAACTGGTGGCGATAGCCGGGCTCTGACAAAGAGTGCCTAGTCTTTATTTAACTGATTTATTTGTCTATTTGTTTATTTAGGGAGGGAGGGAGGAGATGGAAGGGAGGGAGGCAATGGAAGGAGGGAGTGAGGGAGGGGATGGAAGGAAGGGAGGAAGGAGATGGAAGGGAGGGAGGCAATGGGAGGGAAGGAAGGAGGGAGGGGATGGAAGAAAGGGAGGGAGGGAGGATATGGAAGGAAGAAAGGAAGGGAGGGAGGCGATGAATGGAAGGAAGGAAGGAGGAAATGGAAAGGACAGAGGGAGAAGGGAGGGAGGGAGAAAGGAGATGGAAGGGAGGGAGGCCATGGGAGGAAAGGAAGGAGGGAGGGAAGAGATGGAAGGGAGAGAGGAAGGGAGGGAGGGAGGAGATGGAAGGAAGAAAGGGAGAGAGGCGATGAATGGAAGGAAGGAAGGAGGAAATGGAAAGGACAGAGGGAGAAGGAAGGGAGGGAGGAAGGAAGGCGATGGAAGAGAGGGAGGCAATGGGAGGGAAGGAGGGAGGGAGGGGATGGAAGGAAGGAGGAAATGGAAAGGACGGAGAAGGAAGGGAGGGAGGAAGGGAAGAGAGGAAAGCAATGGGAGGGAAGGAAGGAGGGAGGGAGGGGATGGAAGGAAGGAAGGGGATGAATGGAAGGAAGGAAGAAAGGAAGGAAGGAAGGAAGGAAGGAGGAAATGGAAAGGATAGAGGGAGAAGGGAGGGAGGAAGGAAAGGAAGGAATTAGATGCAAGGAAATGCAAAAAATAAGCCTATCCTTTTTTCTTATGAAATCCATGTTTAAGTCAATACCTGGAACGTCACAGCTTCTCCAGCTATCGCGATGGTCACATCAGCCTGCAAGCTCTGGTCGCCCTCCCTCTTCGTCACGCTTATAACGTTCGTAGGGACAGAAAATGTCCTGGAATCCTGGAGTTCAAATCGCTAAGGAAGACAGACCCTTTATGTTATTTTTTTTTCTTGCATTTTTCTTTTGTGACGTGTAAAGCAACGATTACGAGTAAAGTGAGATGGTATTTCCCCCCCCCCAACGCCCCAGAACCTGAGATACATGTCTGATTACGCGCGAATGAGCTCTTTTGAAGAAAAGCAAAGAAACCGTGGTGTAAGGACTGAGCAGGCCCAAATAAAATGCTCGGCTTGGAAACGGGCCTCGTGAGATAGATATACGAGGAGGGACTTGGTACATGTAAGATGATAAAGTTTGTCTTTTAAGAGGAAAGGAGCGGAGACGGCAGCGCGAGGCCGATAGGAGGCTACGGGAAGTCTTGGCTGCAGCCCTTCAGTCATTTTCTTAAGTAATTTTCATCTATTATTGCCAAAGGAGATGGATTTCAAATAAACAACTTAGGAGGATTTACAATGAAATTATATTAGAGTGAAACTTCCTTTTAATGGCTGGGGGGAGGCCTATTGCACATCTCCCTCTCTCCTTCCTTCCTTCCTCCCTCCTTCCCATCTTCCTCCTCCTCTCTCTCCTTCTTCTTGCCTTCCTTCCCTCCCATCTTCCTCCCTCCCTCCCTCCCTCCTTCCCATCTTCCTCCTTCCCTCCCATCCTCTCTCCCCTTCCTTTCTTCCTTCTTCCTTCCTTCCCTCCTTCCTTTCCTTCTTCCCTCCCTTCCTCCTTCCCTCTCTCCCTCCCTCTTCCTGTTTTCCTTCCCTCCCATCTTCCTTCCTCCCTCCTTCCTTCCCTCTTCCCTCCCTTCCTTCCCATCTTCTTCCTTCCCTCTCTCCCTCTTCCTTCTCTCTCATCTTTCTCCTTCCCTCCTTCCTTCCCTCCCTCCCTTTCCCTTCCTTTTTTCTTTCCCTCTCCCTTCCTTCCCTCTGATCTTTCTCCCTCCCTCCCATCTTCCTCCTTCCCTCCTTCCTTCCCTCCCTCCCTTTCCCTTCCTTTCTTCCTTCCCTCCCATCTTTCTCCCTCCTTACTTCCCTTTCTTTCCTTCTTCCCTCCCTCCCTCCTTCCCATCTTCTTCCTTCCCTCCCTCTCTCCCCTTCCTTTCTTACTTCCCTCTGATCTTTCTCCCTCCCTCCCTCCTTCCCTCCCTCCCATCTTCCTCCTCCCCTCCTTCCTTCCCTCCCTCCCTTTCTCTTCCTTTCTTCCTTCCCTCTGATCTTTCTCCCTCTCTCCCTCCCTCCTTTCCTGTCCTTCCTCCCTTCCTTCCCCCATCTTCCTCCTTCCTTCCTTCCCTCCCTCCCTCCCTCCCATCTCCCTAACAACTGTGGCAAGAACGGTCATAAAATGGGGTAAAACTCACTTAGTCTTGCTTAGCCACCGAACAATTGGGATCATAAGTTGAGGACTACCTGTACTTTAGCAAAATCAAATTGGGTTTCTAGCTTCGTTGCTAAGGCATTCTAAAGCCAATTCTGGCTCCTGCTTTAGACAACAGCACCATTAACATGTATATTTTATTCAGTTATCCAATTAGTCCATTACGTGAAGACAAAGTCCTTCAAAGAAAGTGCTACACATCGTCATTATTATCTTCCAAGATGTTGAACAGAATTCGATGAAGAAAAGATGAGAGGGTAATTTTAAAGCGCAGCTTTCGTCATTTTTTTTGCCTCTTTTACCCATGAAAACAAAAACAAAAACTGCAAAAGCCACAGGAATAAAAAACAACAACGACCATCGGAATATGTATTTGGCAAAACCCCAATAACGTATTTCCAGAATAAAAAAAGCTCTTAGAATATTTCAGTTTCTAGAATGTAAAAACCAAAAAAAACCATATTCTAGAATAACACGGAATAACAGGGGCCTGGGAGGTCATCTAGTCCAGCCCCTGGTCGAGCAAGAGACCCTATGTTTCTGTTCCAGAAAAGTCTGGAAGTTCTAATCCAGGGGCTGCTATATTCTAACATATTAAAAATTTTCTACAAGAGGTCAAGCCAAGGAAGGGATGTTCTCTCCGGGCTGAATTAAGTTTTCCCAGCGCCCTTTTTTTTCATTCGGTTGGTGCAGCAATTCAGTAAAAAAACTCACTTTCAGGGTGTCTTCAACGGCTGTCTGGCCTTCTTTTCCTAGCAAAACATGATACGGATAAAGCCAGTTGAGGATATGTTGCACTGACATCATAGGAAAGGAATTCTACGGGAAGACAAAGAAGCAAAAAACATAAAAATCTCAGGCCGATGTACCTGGGAGGAGAACTAATCCGAGTCCTTTGGCTAAATATTTGCAAACTTCCAAGGTTAAACTTGTGAAGCTTATCTATTGAGATTCCAAGTCTCTTCTGGCAGCTGGAAGGAGAAACATCTCTAAGAGATTGGGAAAGAAGGAGTGGGTGTTTGTGTGTTTCTTCTCTCCTTCCTTTCTCCTTCCCTTTCAAGTCGCACTTGTTCAAGGCTACATCACACCCAGCCGGGATAGATGTGTAGCTCAAACTAAAGAGGCAGAAATCTAAATATGTAGATTTTACTTGGCCCTTTGATGACTTGTGGATTTCAACTCCCAGAATTCCTCAGCCAGCCTCCATTTTGTTTGTTAGATTTAAGACAGGGGTCTTCAAACTTGGCCCTTTGATGACTTGAGGACTTCAACTCCCAGAATTCCTCAGCCAGGCACGCTGGCTGAGGAATTCTGGGAGTTGAAGTCTACAAGTCATAAAAGGGCCAAGTTGAAGACCCCCCCTCCTTGTGGACTGGCTGAGGAATTCTGGAAGTCCACAAGTCATAAAAGGGTCATAGTTCCCTCACGCTGGCTGAGGCATTCTGGGACTTGGAGTCCACAAGTCATAAAAGGGCCAAGTTTGAAGACCCCCTGCTTGTGGACTTGAACTCCCAGAATTCCTCAGCCAGCCTCCATTTTGTTTGTTAGATTTAAGACAGAAGTCTTCAAACTTGGCCCTTTTATGACTTGTGGACTTCAACTCCCAGAATTCCTCAGCCAGGCACACTGGCTGAGGAATTCTGGAAGTCCACAAGTCATAAAAGGGTCATAGTTCCCTCACGCTGGCTGAGGAATTCTGGGAGTTGAAGTCCACAAGTCATAAAAGGGTCATAGTTCCCTCACGCTGGCTGAGGAATTCTGGGAGTTGAAGTCCACAAGTCATCAAAGGGCCAAGTTTGAAGACCCCCTACTCTATGCCAATGATGTAAATAAAAAAAAAATGACTCCACTTCCACCACTGGAGATTTAACTTTAATGGCCAACAAACGGCCTCCAAAATCAAAAGTCTGCTGAATATTTAGACACGTTCCATTAAAACAAAACAAAATAAAATAAAAAGAATCAATGAAGCCTAAAATATATATCTACTAGGCAGGTGGCGGAAGTAGTTTTTTTTTTTGCAATAAATAAATAAACAAACAGGTATTCCAGAAACAGTGAATGAAGATTCCCAGACATGATCAGAAGGAAGATAAGAGTGTCTGAGTCACAAAACAGATTTTTAAGGAGGGCTCCAGATTCTAAGAACCAAAGCATCCAGATAAATCCGAATACAGGTGAAGTCCTTGACTTACAACAGTTTGTCGTTCAAAGTTACAACGGCACTGAAAAATAGGGACTTCTGACCGTTTTTCACCCTTATGACCGTTGCAGCAGCACCCGCCATGGTTCAGGGGGGTCCAAATCCAAAGGCTTGGCAACTGGCATGTACTTATGACGGTTGCAGCGTCCCACGGGGTCACGTGATCCCCCTTTGGTGACTTTCTGACAAGCAAAGCCAATGTTAAGCTGACTTAACGACTGCAGTGGAAGACGGTCATAAATCCCCTTTTTTTCCAGTGCCGTTGTAACTTTGAACGGTGGCTGAATGATCGGTTGTAAAGCGAGGACCCCCTTATGATGGGCACAGACCTACCAGAATCTGCACAGCAGAGGACAAACTGTCTAGAGGGAAATCGGGCAGGCCCAGCGAAGACGATTCTTGGGTGCAGAGAGTCGTGGCAAAGGACAACATCTGCGAGATTCTAGAAATAAAAAAAAAAAAAAAATCAGTATTAACTTGCCTGGAAGACTTGGCACACTTGCAATAATTTCAAAGGGCCTTTTAAGGAAGGCAAAGTAGTCCTCCGCTTACGGCCCACAATGGAGCCCAACTTTTCCATCGCTAAGCAATGCAGTAAGTGAGTTGCGCCCAATCTTATGTCCCACCCTTTTTTTTTTGCAGTGGTAGCAAAAGGTAACTGAGAATCTCCATAGATAGTTTTATGTACAATATATTAATCTGAATTAAAAGTTGGTTATTGGAAGATGGGCTAAGGGGAAGAGAGCAGAAGACACCACCCCTGAATAGAATAGAATAGAATAGAATAGAATAGAATAGAATAGAATAGAATAGAATAGAAAATATGGAATGGAATGGAATGGAATAGAATAGAATAGAAAATATGGAATGGAATGGAAGAATAGAATAGAATAGAATAGAATAGAATAGAATAGAATAGAATAGAAAATATGGAATGGAATGGAATGGAAGAATAGAATGGAATGGAATGGAATGGAATAGAAAATATCGAATGGAATGGAAGAATAGAATAGAATGGAATGGAGTTGGAAGGGACCTTGGAGGTCTTCTAGTCCAGCCCTCTGCTCTAGCAGGAGAACCTATACCATCTCAAACAGGTGACTGTCTAGTCTCTTCTTAAAAATCTCCAGTGATTCAGCGCCCACGATTTCTGGTGGCAAGCTGTTCCACTGGTTGATTGTCCTCACTATCAGGAAGTTTCTCCTTAATTCCAGGTTGCTTCTCTCTTTGATCAGTTTTCCAACCATTGTTTCTCGTCCTTCCCTCTGTTGCTTTGGTGAACAAGCTGACCCCCCTCTTCCTTGTGGCGGCCCCTCAGATACTGGAACACTGCTATCATGTCTCCCCTATTTCTTCTTTTCTCTAGACTAGCCAAACCCAAATCCTGCAGCCATTCTTCGTATGTTTTAGCCTCCAGGCCTTGGATCATCTTAGTTGCTCTTCTCTGAATTTTTTCCAAACTCTCAACATCTTTTTTGTGATATGGTGACCAAAATTGGCTGCAATATTCCAGCTGTGGTCTTACTAGGTTTTATAGAGCGGTACTAATACTTCGCCTGATCTTGATTCTATGCCTCTGTTTATACAACCCAGGATTGTATTAACTTTTTTGGCTGCTGCTGCACACGCCTGGCTCATGGTCAAGTGATCGTCCACTAGGACTCCAAGGTCCCTCTCAAAGTCGCTGTTTTGGAACTAGGTCTCGCCCAATCTGTATTTGTTCCTTTGGTTTTTCCTGCCTAAATGTAAGACTTTGCTTTTCTCCACGTTGAAACAAATTTTGTTGGATAGGGCCCATTGTTCAAGTTTGTCCAGATCTTTTTGGATCCTGAGTATAAACCCTCCCGTTCCCCACCATCCAGCCGGAGCTGAAGAAGCTTCTGGGATGAGAAGCGAAACGTCTTCAAAGCAAAACCAGAAAGTCCAATTGTCTCCTGAAAAAAAAAAAGCATCTCTGGGACAAGCAGGACCTGCGTGACGGAGAACCTCCACAGAATTCTTTCCTCTGTATCTGAATTCAGGGAACCGTGATTTAATTTACCCCCGTTTTCGAAAAAGCCCGCACGATTTAAGTCAGAGTGAACCAACTTGCAATACGAATCAGAGTCTCACGCAATCAGAATTTCGGCTCAGCCCGACTCAAGGTTTGAGGTTTGGTTTATTACAGAGTTTGTCATCCTATTACAAATATTTAAACTCCGAGGCAACTTGAAAGAGGCGTTTCAACCCTTCTGCAGAGATTTAATGTGCCTATTTACCTTTCTGTTGACACGTTCTTTCCAATAAAGTACAGCTGGGAAAGGTGGTCCTGAAACAAAAAAAGCATCACAAATCATTGCAGGAATCTTCTTGTGCGAGGATATAACCCAGGATATGATCATCTAGGTTTTTAACAGGTTGGATCTGGTTTTATTGCTGGCTCAGAAACGCTTTATATACCGTCGGTCTTCTATATACCAAAGTGCTGAGCTTCAGAAAAAAATGAAATTGCTTTTAATCTGGAGTACAGCTTTCTTTTTTTAATTAATTAATGGGTTGGCCACGAAGGAATAGGTGCACTAGGTTTCAGTCCAGCTTTTTAAGATTAAAATGTGCAACGTTTGCTTACCTTGAAGGGTAGATAATAAACATCTCTGGCCTGAAACCTCGATCGAAGTGGTGGGTCTAGTGGGTTGCCCACATATCGGGGTACTGGAAGCCCCAAGGCAATCACCCGGAAGTTCTCACTGACTCTAACAATCCTCCAAGAGTCCAGCTCTTCTTTGTCGTGCTCCTAAACGCCAAGTAAATAAAATAAAAACTGTTTTTAAATTATTATTATTAGAATTAGAATTCAGCAATGGCTTCAGGGATAGAGAATTCAATTAAGGCATGATGACGTTACTGAGTTTGCGTAATGAAAGGTCTGCAAGAAAGCAAACAAGCTCAGAGAGCACCAAGGACCCTATAAGACTCCCCCCCTCCTCCTCCTCCCTTTCTCCTTCTCCAGAAACCCCATGCCCTTGTAATACTGATGATGTTACTCAGTTGGATGTTGAAACATCTGCAAAAAACAACCAAGCTCAGAGAGCACTGAGGACCCCAGACTCCTCTTCCTTCTCCCTTCTAGCACTGATGATGTTACCTAGTTGGGTTATGAAACGTCTGCAAGAAAACCACCCAGTTCAGAGAGCACCAAGGACTCCATAGTTCCCTTCTCCTCCTCCTTAAACCCCATTCACCTCTAGCACTGATGTTGTTACCTATTTGGGTCATGAAACGCCTGCAAGAAAACCACCCAGCACAGAGAGCATCAAGGATCCCACAGTCCTCCTCCTCCTCCTCCTCCTCCTCCTCCTCCTTTCCACAAACCCACTCCCTTCCAGCACTGATGATGTTACCTAGTTTGGCTAATGAAACGTCCGTAAGAAAACAAGCAAGCTCAGAGAGCATCAAGGATCCCATAGTCTTCCTCCTCCTCCTCCCTTTCTTCTTCTCCTCCTCCTCCTCCCTTTCTTCTTCTCTTCCTCCTCCTCCTTAAACCCCACTCCCTTCCAGCCCTGAAGATGTTCCCTACTTGGGTCACGAAATGCCTGCAAGAAAACATCCAAGCTCCGAGAGAGCCCCCAAGGACTCTTCCTTTCAACCCTTAGCTACAAATATTCTCTTTTATCGGTCAACATCAACGCACATGGCGCTAGTGTTCAGGGACACAGAAGGAAAGGAGAGGCCACTGGGGTTAAAATCAACCCAGCTGCAAGTCCTGGCTACATGACAACCTGTAAAATAAACTTTCGGAAAGGTTACACATTCCTTGGCGAGCGTTCGTGGAGAGGCATTAAGTCCGTGCAGCCTACTCGGCTGTCAATTCTGAAGGAGCTCCGAGGCGTCTGCTTACCTTCAGCAGTTTATCGTAACGCTCGGCCGACATCAGGAACCGCCCGTCCTCCAGCTGCATTTCCCGGTTCTCCAGCAGGTTGTTCAAGACGGGCAGAACATTCCGCTCCGCCTTCTCCAGCCCTTCCAGAACCAGGATCCGACCTTCCGTAGCGGCCCGGACCGCGCACTTAGGAATCAAAAACAAAAATCAGCAGCGGGGGAGAGGAACGGCCGGGGGTAGTTCACAAAAGGACTTGGCAGAGAAGACCTCTGGATCTTATTCAGCTTGCCCCCACCCCGATCGAGAACAGAGGAATTCTTTCGTTCTTTCTTTCACTCGTTCGTTCACTTACAATCGGCAACGCTAAAACAATAAATGGTCATGCTAAAATTGATGAAAAATTAATAATAATCAGGGGCAGCCCCAAAGAAGAGGGAGTCAAGCTCTTCTCCAAAGCGCCTGAAGGCAGGACAAGAAGCAACGGATGGAAACTAATCAAGGAGAGAAGCAACCCAGAACTAAGGAGAAACTTCCTGACAGTTAGAACAATTAACCAGTGGAGCAACCTGCCTCCAGAAGCAGTAAATGCTCCAACACTGGAAGTTTTTAAGAAGAGACTGGACAGCCATTTGTCTGAATTGGTGTAGGGTTTCTTGCCTGAAAAGGGGGTTGGACTAGAAGACCCCCAAGATCCCTTCCAATGTTGTTATTCTATTCTATTCTATTCTATTCTATTCTATTCTATTCTATTCTATTCTATTCTATTCTATTCTATTCTATATTCCAATATTTATTCTATTCTATTCTATATTCCAATATTTATTCTATTCTATTCTATTCTATTCTATTCTATTCTATTCTATTCTATATTCCAATATTTATTCTATTCTATTCTATTCTATTCTATTCTATTCTATTCTATTCTATCTCATTCCATATTTTCTATTCTATTCTATTCTATTCTATTCTATTCTATATTCCAATATTTATTCTATTCTATTCTATTCTATTCTATTCTATTCTATTCTATTCTATTCTATTCTATTCTATTCTATATTTCAATATTTATTCTATTCTATTCTATTCTATTCTATTCTATTCTATTCTATTCTATTCTATTCTATTCTATTCTATTCTATTCTATTCTATTCTATTCTATTCTATTCTATATTCCAATATTTATTCTATTCTATTCTATTCTATATTCCAATATTTATTCTATTCTATTTTATTCTATTCTATTCTATATTCCAATATTTATTCTATTCTATTCTATTCTATTCTATTCTATTCTATTCTATTCTATTCTATTCTATTCCTATTCAAGATGGGAAGGATGGGAACAAGATGGATATAGGAAGGAGTTAAGTCTTCTCTTAGTCCAACAATCAGACTTAGAACTGAATCTTAGAATTGCATAAACAGCAGTAGCAAACGCCTATATTAATGGCCTGAATATACATGAACCCATATGTGTGTGTGTGTGTGTGTGTTAAATTCAGATATTGCCCACAAAGAATTAAAGGGAGATTAGTATAGCTATTTCGAGCTATTTAGCTCTCATCAGCTAACCATACCCTTCTGAGATTCGAACCCGGGCCGGTTGCACGTTAGGCAGCTGGAGCTGGATTAACCTCTAGGCCACGGGTCCTCCTTGCTTTTGTCAGCTGTACCAGGGAGGAGAGATTAGGTGTTTTCCGGTGAAAGCGGTCTAACAGAGCACCTGGTCTACCCAAATATGGGACGGAGCAATCTGCTATTGCTTTCGCCTGAAACTCTGAATGGTCACTAAATGAACGATTGTTAAGATGAGAACGACCTGTTAAAGTGGGGAAGGCAGATTAAAATTAGAGCAGAAGGAATTTGCAGGGGGGGGAGGAAAAAAGCCAAATTAAGAAAGCAAAAATGAAACACGGATCCTTACTGGACGTTCCTGCCTTGGAACCCCCCCCCCCCAAAGCGAAACTTGCGCAACTAAAAAGCTACCATTTTCCTTTCAAAACATTTGCGACGTACAAAACCGTTTCCCATCGAGTTGAAACATACACACACACCTGATTTATCTAGCTAAGGTTGTGCTCTGCTGATTCAGAATAAGGCAACAGAGTTTAAAACAGTATTTGCTCACGGCTCTTGCCACAGATTTCAAGCCCTGTTGCCTCTAAAACGTCAAAGAGATACGGCTGTTCTCCCAACGGTGAAATCCGACAGGTGGACCGGTCAGTTTCTACAGGTGAACCCTTTGGATTTATAGCAAATAAATCCAGAAGGGCGAAAGCGAGTTTTGCTACTCACTTGATCAATGTAGAAGGCAGTGCCGGCTCGGATCTCCCGTCGCTGTTTGAGATCGGTTTCGGTCGTGTCTCTGGAAAGGGCCATATATTCCACTTCTCTTTTGGTCAGCTCCTACAGAAAGTGGGATTTTTATTGGACGAGGCAAATATTTATAAGCTGCGGAATTTAACCCCAAATTATTCCACGCAGCACAAGCCCAAACCGCCACCGAATTGGAAGAAAATCTAAGGCTGAAGAAACGGTTGCAGGAATTGAGTACGTCTAGTTTCACGAAAAGAAGGACTAGGGGTGACATGAAAGCCAGGGTTCCAATATTTGGGGGGGGGCTGTCACAGAAAAGAAGGGGGTCAACCTATTCTCCTGAAGGCAGAACAAGAATCAATGGATGGATATTAATCAAGCAGAAAACCAACCAGGAACTAAGAACTGGTTGTTCGCATATTTGAATCCCACCACTGGATGGATGGATGGATGGATGGATAAATGGATGGATAGATAAGGTAGATAGAACGGACATCCGGAAGCGGCATCCACGCAGAGAACCGGCTGTTCCCCTATTTGAATCCCAGCACGGCCCAAACCTTACCAGGTATTGCATGGCAATCGAACGCCGAAGCGGTCCCGGCGGTCCAATCAGGAAAACATCTTGCCCCAGGAGATCCTTCTGCATGATCCATCTGAGATGCTGGATCACAGACTGAGCCAGGGAATCTGAAACTGAACGCAAGGACGGTCGCGTGAACGTCTGTCCAATTTCAGGACATTTTAAAGAATCCATTTTCTATTCTGGCACTGCTGCTGGTTTTTCTCTCCCTCAATTTGCTTTCTTTTTTTTTTTAAAGCTTACACTTTCGAAGGTCACGGGACCTTCTCGTTCCAGATAGATTGCCTGCCCAATCGTGTTCGAGTCCAATTTAATAAAATATAGGGTGGATAATGTCTAGAGCAGGGGTCTTCAAACTGGGCCACTGTAAGACTTGTGGACTTCCAAAAGTGAACCAGTGAAAGAAACAAGGACAAGATGGGCAAAAAAATTTGGCTATAATATAGAATTAGAAACATGGCAAATGTTACGGGAGAGAAACTACAAATGAACAATGTCAACTTCATACAAAGAAAATCTGTATAAAATGTTTTATAGACGGCACCTGCCGCCAGCAAGATTAGCAAAAATGTTTAAAAATATGTCAGATAGATGTTGGAAATGTAAACATAACATAGGTACGTATTATAACATTTGGTGGACATGTGGTAAGGCAAAGGCCTATTGGAGAAAGATAGATATGTGGTTAGAAAAAATATTGGGTGAACAAGTGGATTTTAAACCTGACCTTTTTTTACTAGGTATTATGCCTGAAAAGACTAATAAGCAGAAATTATATTTAATCTTACACATTACTACAGCAGCGAGAATAATTTTTGCACAATACTGGAAGAATGAAGGACTGCTATCAGAAGAAGAAATAACCAGGAAAATATTGGAATGTGCAGAGATGGACAGATTAACTATGAGGTTGAAAGATAAAGAAGATACAGACTACTATTAAATTTGGAACTTATTTTATTCTTGGCTAGAGGAAAGAATGAAGGATTGGGAATTGAACATGTATTAGCACAGCAAACTCCAGACAACTTGTTGATTGGAAAAATTAACATATGTTGATGAAAAAAAACCCAATAAAATCTTTATATATATATAAAAAAAGACTTGTGGACTTCCAAAAATGGAAGAACAAAGAAACTCCCACAGATGAAGAGATACTGCATAAAATACTATCTTGTGCTGAAATGGACAGGCTTACGATGGAATTGAAAGATAAAAACGGATCAGAATATTTTGAAATCTGGGATAAATTGTACCATTGGTGGGAATCGAAGAAGACTGTTGGGGTTATAGATTAGCGATAAGATGGAAATATATATATATTCTTAGGTTAGCAAATAGAGAAAATGTATTTAGTATTGTATAAAAAGTTTATATATATATATATATATATATATATATATATATATATATATATATATATATATATATATATATATATATATATATATATATATATATATATATATATGTAGGTCTTTGGTTGTTCGGGTAGGTCTTTGGTTGTTCGGGTTTTGTCCCACGTAAAATTGGAAGTGTCTTGGCGACGTTTCGACGAAGTCCCATTCGTCATCTTCAGGCTGGTGCTTTCAGCTTCGTGCCTCGAGCAGCACACACTGCTGCTCGAGGCACGAAGCTGAAAGCACCAGCCTGAAGATGACGAATGGGACTTCGTCGAAACGTCGCCAAGACACTTCCAATTTTACGTGGGACAAAACCCGAACAACCAAAGACCTACATACAAATACCCGCGAAAACCTCAGAAAACATATATATATATATATATATATATATATATATATATATATATATATATATAGAGAGAGAGAGAGAGAGAGAGAGAGAGAGAGAGAGAGAGAGAGAGAGAGAGAGAGAGAGAGAGAGAGAGAGAGAGAGAGAGAGAGAGAGAGAGAGAGAGAGAGAGAACATGGGGGCTGACATCCCACACTATCATATTGTTTTCCACGGACTGCATGAAAACTAACTCTCCATTTATTTATTTGTGGCGATGCCCTTCCTTTCCCACGGTTAATTTCTTCCCTGTTGGACAGAAGCAGCTGCGAGGAAAAAAGAGCACGGATACGATGAAATCGGGAATCGCATTCTGTGGGCAGGAACCAAGGAACGGAGTGTGTCATCCTCAGGAAACAAGTACACAACTTCACTAGAGTAAAGGGGAAAGAAAAACAAAGCAACAACCGAAGAACAGGAGACTGGGGAAGAGTGCAATCCCTAGGAGAGGAAAGGGATTTTCTGCGAATTGCAAATGCACAACTGCAAATACACACGTTGACCCTGTCGGAAAGCCCGACGTCCCAGGATTGCCTAGAGCACCTGAAAGAGGTTCTCATGACAAATGTGAATTATAGCTTACCACAGTTCGTTTAGTGACCGTTCAAAGTTACAACGGCAGCGGAAAAAGGACGATTTTTCAGACTTGCGACCGTTGAGGTATCCCCACAGTCACCTGTTTTACATTCAGATGCTTGGCAGCTGACTCATATTTATGACCGTTTTAATGTCCCCTTTTACGACCTTCTGCAACTCAGCAGAAACCAGCTTTTAGAAACGCAGATGTAATAATCCATTCAGGAAGGTTGGAGCCCTCCAGCTAGAAGCTGAAGAGATCAGGAAGACAAAGGCCCTTAAAACCTACATACCCCACCCAAACTCTAAGACAGGACATAATAGGATTAACTCACAGATGCCAAAGGGGCACACTCAGACTCAGGTCAAAGTACATGACACAGGAAATACAAAGCCTCAAAAGGAATAGGAAACAACTCCAAACAAAAGCCCAAGAGGGTATAAAAACCCACTCCCTATTACATGTGCTCTCTCTTTTCTTTCCTATTACATGTGCTTCTCCATCTTTCTGTCTAACTCTCCTCTTCAATAAACAACCTTCTTCCCAAAGCAGTCCTCCGTTTTATTTATTCCCAGCTTGGACCGGACCCTGATGAAGATTTTTCCTTCAACAGTCCAACCAGTTTTATCCCACCACAATCACACAAGTCACCTGCCCTCCTGCTTGATGATCCTCAACATCACACTGCATGACAAGATCCGATATCGAATACCGAGGACATAAGACCCTGGAGGCAGAGTTATTCCACAACTCAAGCAACAGATCAATAGTGAGGGAAGTTAGCCCAGAGAAAGAAATATTAAAAGGGCAGAAAAATATATATTTTCCTCAAAAGGACTTTTTAAAACCAAACCTGGCCCCAAATCTATCTCTCTGCCCCAAGCAAGAGCTAGCCCCATACAAATGCAGATGTAAAACCATCAGAAAGTTGAAGCCAGAGCACTCAAGAAGACAAAGAGAAGATCTGCATGCCCCACCCAAACTCTAGGAGTCATTAGCCCCATCACCTGGGAAGCAGGATATGATAATAGGATTAAACCACAGATTTACACCAAGGCCTAGAAAAACACTCAGAAATAGCCTCAAGGTTCATGCCACAGGAACAGGAAACTATTCCAAACAAGGCTAGAGACGGTATAAAAAACCTACTGCCCATGTGCTCAACTCCTCTTTCTTCTCCTCTACCCTTTCCTGCAAGGACCATCTTTCTGCTTCTCCAATAAACTGTAACCTTCTTCCCAAAGCAGTCGCCACGTTGTTTATTTATTCCCAGCTTGGATGAACCAGGATGAAGACTTTACTTCTGACAATAGTAAACCCAATCCGGTTTGAGAAAGTGATCTACCTCCATACTCACTCTGAGCTTCTTGGGATCTAGTTAAGATTCATTAACCTTTAGAGGTTCATCAACATCTACACCATCTAACCCAGTGGTTCTTAACCTGGGCGATATTGCCCCCCAGGGGGCAATTTCATTTTTCAGGGGGGCGATGGAACGAAAAGAGGTGACGTGGGGGCAAAGGAACGAAAAGGGGGTGATATGGGGGCGATGGAGTGAGATGTTTTGGGGACACTTTTGAGACTTTTTCGTACAGTGAATCGCTGTATATCTGTCATACAAAAACATCAGATTGCTCGCTATTAGTGGATTGAATTGTGTTTTCAAATGTTCCTCCAGCTAGCTTCAGTACAGAACGCCGTACATATGTGAATATGCATCGCTTATCTTCATGCGCATTGCGCAGCAGCCTCTACCCATACAGTGGCGCGCCATTGGCCAGAATATGGGAGATATGGGAAAAAGACTGGAAATAAATTATTTGCATCGATATGTCCTGATGACAGTTTTAAAGAAAACAAAAAAAGTGTTTGCATAAATTGAAGAATTATTTCCTATGTTGTGATTGAGAGGTTATATTGGGGGAGGGGGCGATGACAACTTTCTCATTGGCTCAAGGGGGCGATTCATTCAAAAAGGTTAAGAACCACTGATCTAACCAACCAATCTAGAAAACGGAATGGGATTTCCAACACTCTAACAACTGAATTTCTTTTCAGAAGTTAGTGACTCTAAAATTAAGCTGCCCAATTGACAAATGCCTGAAGAGCAGTCCTAAATGTTGGTTTGATTTGATGAAGTGCTTCAGATCCACCCTTTTCCCTCCACCCCCCCGGTCCTCAATTACTATTTATTTTAGCATTTATTAAATGTGTTTGCCGTTCATCTCTCCACAAGGATGACTTGGGATGGCTTTTACGAAGCCTATGTGACTGTATATTATAAGATAATTCTCAACTGTGGGTCATGTCTCTTAATCTGAATTTCCAGCTTCAGGGCTTTGTAGACCAGTGGTTCTCAACCTTTTTAATGCCACGACCCCCCCCCCAACTGGTCGTAAGTCGAGGACTACTCAACCGATCGTAAGTCGAGGACTACTCAACCGGTCGTAAGTCGAGGACTACTCAACTGGTGCAGCACCGTTTGCAGAATGGGACTTTTGGCGGGCTCAGCAGGGCAGAGACAGCCTGGACAATTCCTATTGGCTTTTGAAAGCCAATAGAATTAGACTCTATTCAAGAGAGTCTATTCTATTGGCTTTCAAAAGCCAATGGAATAAAAGGAAGTAGCACAGCTAAGGAAAAGGGGAAAAAAATGGCGGACTGCATTGTTTGGCGACCCCCATGAAATGGTCGTTCGACCCCAAATGGGGTCCCGACCTACAGGTTGAGAACCACTGTTGTAGACGGTGAGACAACATCAAAAATCTTAACTCTCGCCTTAAATCTAGCAGATTTTTAAATTGCTAAAGGAGTTGCAACTCTAATAGAAATCTTTTTTTTTTTGCAATATAACCGAATGCTGCTAGCAAATTAGTAAATTTAGTTCGTTCTATTTTAGCTACAGTTTGAAGAAAAGAAATTGGATTGCACTTAAGAAAGGCCTAAAATAGAAACTAAATTTAAAATGATCTTTCATGAAGAACAGAACATAAATGAGACAAATGCTGTTCTGAAAACAAGAATATTCCAAAGGCTGAAGGAGATAGCCGGTTAAACCCCCAAGTGCATTTGTGGCTTTCTACTTATCTTCATTTACCTAATATTTAGTCTAGAATTTTAATCCTTTGTTTGCGTCTAACAGAACAGCTTCTAGGCACTGCTTAAGGTCACAAATATTTAGTTGAGCTTATTTATAGAATTCACCAATGCAGCCAAGGAGCCCAGAAGAGTAAAAATGTTTCCTCTTTCAACAGTTCTTCTAGGTATTTTATCTTGTTTCATTTCAACAGCCTTTCTGCTCTCTCTCCACTCTTCAGAAATCTTGGTGTTTGTTTTGTAAAAAAATCATTTTAAGAAAACTCGCGATAATAATTCTCTCCTTGCTTTAAACATCACAAAGAACTAGATCTTATTAGAAACATTTTATTTGCAAATGGACCTCAGCGAAGCGCAAACCAAAATCAACCTGGAAACACATAAAATACATTTAATGTAATGAAGCCTTGCATTAAATAAACACAGGTCATGTAAAACTAAAACCTAAAATTGACACAAACTTCCAGGTCCCCCCACCGTAAAACCATGATTTTTTGTTGTTAAAATCATTACCACCAGTCTTGATTTTGATATATAAGCATCCAGCATTTAAAACAAATTCTTCTTTATTAAACTAATATCTATTTCTGCATTTATGACGCAGCATAATATCAATTATGCTGCATCATAAAGGCAGAAATAGATATTAAAATTTCCAAGATGCCTGAACCACAAGGATAAATCACCAAAAAAAGCTTAGTATATCTATCTTAAAATTCCACTCATGATATCAGATTCAACTTGAATCAAAACTATTCCGCTTTTAACATTATGGGTAAATTGGTGGAGCAAGCGCCAATAAAGTTAATTATTTTTGAAAGTGGTAATTGTGCTCCATCTCTGTAAAGGGGTGTTGTGTGAATGCTTTGCCTCTAAATTGTCGTGCAAAAAATAGATCTATGTGATTGCTAGGAACTGAAAACAATTTGATAGCACATAATCAATCAAAATCTATCCCTAAAATCTTATTGTATGGTGAAAAATTTGGCTGACGGGGCGAGGTAAATAAATAACTTTTGACCGGTATTCATTTTGTTGAGTGTGCTCTCTACAGGACTGTGAAAATCTTAAAAGCTACTCTTTGCCAATTTTCAGCCACTGTTTTGCGAGCCAACGTCTGCATTAAAGAAATTGCTAATCTCTGTAATCTGGTTTATGAGAGATTAAGAGGAAATGGATATTTGAATGGTCACATTTTTTTAAAAAAGTGACCTGTGAGTAAATGGGTAGAAAAAAAAATGCAATGCACTATATAACCAATACAATTGCCTGCTTTAATTGGATGGAATTGTTAGAAGTATTAATTATCATAGCCATCCAAAAAGGATAGGTCACTTAGATGGGGATTACAAAGCTCACTTTAAGTTGTAGCTATGGTGGGAATAAAACAACTAAGAGGGTTTGGTCCGAGTCCAAAATGCAACATTTCATTTAGTGACCGTTCCGAGTCCAAAATGCAACATTTCATTTAGTGACCATTCCAAGTTATGACAGAACTGAAAAAAGTGACTTATGATCATTTTTCACACAGCCACTGCAGCATCCCCAGGGTTATGTGATTTACAATCGGACACTTGGCAACTGACTCATACTTAATGACGGTTGCAGCGTCCCGGGGGTCATGTGATCCCCTTTTGTGAACTTCTGACGAGCAAAGTCAACGGGGGAATCAGGATTCGCTTAACGACCGCCTTACTGATTCTTAACAACTGCAGGGATTCACTTGTGACAAGGTCGTAAAATGGGGCAAAAGTCACTTAACCGTCTCACTTAGCAACAAAAATGGTCGTTAAACCGAGCACAACCTGTACTGAATGAAAATTTGTGGAGCAAATGCGTATTGAACCTAGTTGTGTTGTGCTATTTATTTGCTGCATTTTTTTTTCATCCTATCTTCTCTGCAAGGCGTTCTGAGTTTTCGCTAACACGTTAACATCGCAACAACCACAGATAGATAGATAGATAGATAGATAGATAGATAGATAGATAGATAGATAGATAGATAGATAGGTAGATAGATAGATAGATAGATTTCTGCCTGACATTTTAGAAGACGGAGAAGCTGGATACATTCAACTGGAGTTTGGTGATCAGCTGAATATTGTTTGATCAATTTTATTTATGGTGGAACAACATTTCTGACGTTCTGGTATTCTGTGCACCAAGGATTATGCAATAAAATGTATTCAGCTAGACCAGGGGTAGGTGACCTTGGCTCTTTTATGACTCATGGACTTCAACTCCCAGAATTCCTGAGCCAGCCATGCTGAGGGGAAAGGGAGAGGTTTCCAAGCTGAGCCATGCTGGCTCAGGAATTCTGGGAGTTGAAGTCCGTGAGTCATAAAAAGGCCAAGTTGGAAGACCCCTGTCTTAAATCTAACCAACAAAATGGAGGCTGGCTGAGGAATTCTGGGAGTTGAAGTCCACAAGTCATCAAAGGGCCAAGTTGGAAGACCTCTGGGCTACTAGAATGTGTTCTACCTTGGAAGACCGCTTAGACTGATTTCAACGGACCCCAGAAATACAAGAGTAACAATAATTTCAAAGAAAACAGGGTGACCAACAATAAAAGTAACTGAATTCAACGTTTAATACAGCATTGAATTGTGTCCTGGAGAGTTATCCTAGTTCAATGGTAGGCAACCTTGACTCTTTTATGACTCATGGACTTCAGCTCCCAGAATTCCTGAGCCAGCCATGCTGAGGGGAAAGGGAGAGGTTTCCAAGCTGAGTCCACCAGTCACGAAGGGGCCATAGTTCCCCCATGCTGGCTAAGGAATTCTGGGAGTTGAAGTCCACGAGTCATAAAAGAGCCAAGGTTGAGGACCTCTGATATAGGACAGGGGTGGGGAACCTTGGCTCTTTTATAACTCGTGGCCTTCAACTCCCAGAATTCCTGAGCCAGCCATGCTGAGGGGAAAGGGAGAGTTTCCGTGCTTAGCCATGCTGGCTCAGGAATTCTGGGAGTTGAAGTCCACGAGTCATAAAAGAGCCAAGGTTGCCTACCCCTGGACTAGACTTTTACTTAGAGCTTAATTTTAAGATAATACTGCTTCTTACTGTAGTTCACTGGGACCAGTTCTGGGTTTTGGGGCTTTCTGAGTTTGTAGGATACGTCTCCGATATTAACAGTATCACCTGAAAGGGAGAAATAATACGGTAGTTATTTATCGTTGCTTACATATAGGCAGAAACATATACTTTTTCTCTCTGTTGTCCATCTAATATGTAATAATAATAATACATATTATTATTTATTATTATTATTACTGCAAATATACATTGAAAAGAATTGTCAGTATTGTAATGTCAACAGCTATTCAGTAAGAAACATGCTAAAAGGGTCAAAATACATTGCAAAGTATCTTGCTTTAAAAAAAAAGGCTTGTCCAAAGACAAATACAGTACGGACAGCTGGGACTATAATAAAAATAAAGAGAGGGAAAACCGTGCCAGGTTTATCCGTAATCTTTCCTAACGACGTTGATTTGAGCGCTTGTTCCAGTAAAAAAATCAATATCAACGTCTCCGTGCATTTTATTTGAGAGGTTAAATTATTCCATTATGCCGAAGCTGAAACCTGGGGGAGTGATAAGTTTAAAATAGGTATAGTTTTCCATTATGGAAAGCAGAGCGTTTATTCCACACAATTAGAAACACGGCAATTAGGACTGGAATTTGGGTCGCTAGGCAATGCGGTCATAAAGACGTTGTGGGTTTGTGTTGACAAGCACCGACCATCCTGGTTACCACTTAACCCTAGAATCGTGTGGGTCATTAAGCAGGAAGAGGTGGGAATGACAGACGAGGCTGGGCAGGTTTCTGGGGGTTGTGGGAAGATAGCAGAGACCACTGGACATTGGGATCACATCACGGCAGCTGTCTGCAACATCGTGATTGTGAGCCAGAGGCACTGAGCATTCAGATTGTGATCACATGATGGTGTAGCTGCAACGGTCACAAAATCGTGGACTTTGAATAAGCAGTCTTAACTCAAGGGCTACCTGTCAGGTATCACACGCTGGGGGTTACCTGTAAGCCCTAGAATACTGTAGTTTTAGAAAATTCCTCAGGAACATTTGGGTTCCAATCACGTAGGCAAGATAGCCTCGCCTGTTTTATACTCTGTGCCACTTCTCTGTGGTCCCTGGATTTTAAGGTGACCAACTTTTTTGCAATGAAAAGGAGGACACAAATAAATTGAAAAAAAAAATATCGTAAATAAAAGAACCATTTTATTCATTGCAACAATAATACAGACAACTTGCATGTGAAAGTTTGCCAGCCGGGTGTTTTGGCGTGCTCAGCAGCAATTCCTACTGGCTTTCAAAAGCCAATAGTGGGAGTAGCACAGCTCATGCAAAAGTTGAAAACAAAACCCATCAAAAAAAAGGTGTCCGAACACCGTTCTGAGCATTCTATGAGAAAAAAAGCCCTGCAGATTAGTCTTCAAATATCGAAAAGGAGGACATGAAGGAGGACACTTTTCGAGGGAGGACAGAACTTACAAAAGGAGGACTGTCCTCCCTAAAGGAGGACGGTTGGTCACCTTATGGATTTTCACAGGCGGCAGCCTGACACTGTGTGAAGGCTTTTGAGCAATGGAGAAATGGCCCAAGGCAGACAGCAAAAGCGTGGAAGAACATATACCCATATTATTCTCCTTTGCCCTCCCCCTGTGGACACCCAGCCACTCAGAAAGCCAGGCACAGAGGCTCTTTGCACAGCGGGGTCATTTTCAGAAAGCATGTGACCGACAATCAGTAAAGATTAAAGTAAACACGGATCTAGCAGAAGGAGAAAAAGAAGGCTGCCTGTCAAAGTTGTTGCAACGTGTGGGCCTGTCACCACAAACCCACAGTTGGCAAACCACATTTCAGCCTACGCGTGATGCACGCCCAGCATGGGTTGGGTCAATTGTGTTTCACCGTGGGATAAATTCATTGTGAGAAGCGGCAGTGAGTACGAGATGCTCCCCCCCCCCGCCCCCAGTGCTAGATTCTTCTTTGAAGGAATTGTAGCTTTCCTGTTTCTCCACCCGTCCCAAGAACAGTGGCTGTCTTCACATAACAGGGCGCCCAGAACACTTAATAGACCGACTTCTAGTTTGGGGCCACACAAGGGCCCACATCGTGCTCCACCTACTAAGTTTTTGTGTTCCATCTCTCCATACATATCTATTATCAAGTGGGGGAAAGAAGGAAGGGTCGCCACTGAGAGATAGAAAAAGTCACAAAAGAAAGTCAAAGAAAATTCAGAAAGAAGGAAGGAAGGTCACCATTGAGAGAAAGTTACAAAGAATGTCAAGAAGGAAGGAAGGAAGGAAGAAGGAAGGAAGGAAGGAAGGAAGGAAGGAAGGAAGGAAGGAAGGAAGGAAGGAAAAGGTCACCAGAGAGAGAGAGAGAGAGAGAGAGAGAGAGAGAGAGAGAGAAGAAAGGTAACCATTAAGAGATAAAGTTGCGAAAGGAAGGAAGGAAGGAAGGAAGGAAGGAAGGAAGGAGGAAAGGAAAAGGTCACCATTGGGGGGGGAGAGAGAGAGAGAAGAAAGGTAACCATTGAGAGATAAAGTTGCGAAAGGAAGGAAGGAAGGAAGGAAGGAAGGAAAGAAAGAAAGAAAGAAAGAAAGAAAGAAAGAAAGAAAGAAAGAAAGAAAGAAAGAAAGAAAGAAAGAAAGAAAGAAAGAGGGAGGAAAGGAAAAGGTTACCATTGACACACACAGAGACAGAGAGAGTTGCAAAAGAAAGTCAGAAAGTAAGGAAGGAAAGAGAGAGAGAAAGAGGGAGGAAAGGTAACCATTGAAATATAAAGTTGCGAAAGAAAGAAAGAAAGAAAGAAAGAAAGAAAGAAAGAAAGAAAGAAAGAAAGAGAGAGAGGGAGGGAGGGAGGGAGGGAGGGAGGAAAGGAAAAGGTTACCATTGACACAGAGAGAGAGAGAGAGTTGCAAAAGAAAGTCAGAAAGTAAGGAAGGAAAGAGAGAAAGCGAGAGAAAGAGGGAGGAAAGGTAACCATTGAAATATAAAGTTCCGAAAGAAAGAAAGAAAGAAAGAAAGAAAGAAAGAAAGAAAGAAAGAAAGACGGAGGGCCAGAAGTCACCAGCCTCCCCAGCTGACCTCTCCGGGCCCCCCCATCGCAAAGCAGCCCCTTCCCCACCCCGAAGCCCCCTCCCCCTCCAGGGAGAGCCAAACCCTCGCCCGGCAGGCTCTCCGGGGCGCCCGCCTCCTCCTCCTCCTCCCCCCCCCGGGCAGGACGAAAGGCCTCCCGGGGGAGCCCGCCTTACCTTGGCCGCCTGTCCCGCCGTGCGAGGCTCGGAATCCGCCGCCCCGCAGCCCGGCCACCTGCTGCAGGAGGAGGCGAATCCGTCGAGCGGCCGAGGAGCCCCCGCAGGGCCCGCCACCGCCGCTCGCCTTGCCCAGGAACGCCACCCGGGCCTGCATGGTCAGAGGAGGCCCTGGGGGACAAGGTCCGTCGCTGCACCGCCTCCGCCGGGAAACGCCGACGCCGCTTTTCAGGGCCGGGCCGGGCCGGGCCGGGCGCTGCCGGGGAGGCGCCCAGCCCGGGAGGAGGAGGACGCTTCCTTCCAGCCGGGCGGAGGAGGAGGGGTCCCGGCTGGGTCTTTCCTCCCCGGGGGGATCGAGGGGGTGGCCGGGTTGAAGGGGGCTCCGCTGGTCCTCTCGACCTAGCCAGGAATGGGGGGGGGGGTCAGAGAGGGAAGGGAGGGAGGGTCCCCATTGAAATAGAGAGAAAGGAGAGAGCAAGAAATACAGAGAGAATCACGAGAAAAAGAAATGAGTCATGAAAGATAGATAGATAGAGAGAGAGAGAGACGGAAGGGAGGAAAGGTCACCATTGAAATAGATGAGAGAGAAAGAAATAGACAATCATGAAAGACGGGGGAGAAAATAGAAAGTCACAAAAGAGGGAGGGGAGGGAGGAAGGAAGGAAGGAAGGAGATGGGAATAAGAGGATGGGAGGAATGAAGGAAAAGAAAGGAAGAAATAGAAAGTCACAAAAGGGAGAGAGAAGGAAGGAAGGAGATGAGAATAAGAGGAAGGGAGGAATGAAGGAAAAGAAAGGAAGGAAGAAATAGAAAGTCACAAAAGGGAGAGAGAAGGAAGGAAGGAGATGGGAATAAGAGGAAGGGAGGAACGAAGGAAAAGAAAGGAAGGAAGAAATAGAAAGTCAAAAGGGAGAGAGAAGGAAGGAAGGAAGGAGATGGGAATAAGAGGAAGGGAGAAAGGAAGGAAAAGAAAGGAAGGAAGGAATAGAAAGTCACAAAAGGGAGAGAAGGAAGGAAGGAGATGGGAATAAGAGGAAGGGAGAAAGGAAGGAAAAGAAAGGAAGAAAGAAATCGAAAGTCACAAAAGGGAGAGAGAAGGAAGGAAGGAAGGAGATGGGAATAAGGAAGGGAGGAATGAAGGAAAAGAAAGGAAGGAAGAAATAGAAAGTCACAAAAGAGGGAGGGTCAGAAGAAAAAAGGGAAGGAAAAAGAAAGGAAGGAAGAAATAGAAAGTCAAAAGAGAGAGAAGGGAGGGTCACCACTGAAATAGAGAGATAGTTGAGAGAGAGAAATAGAAAATCATGAAAAACAGGAAGGAAGTAGAAAGTCACAAAAGATAGGGAGAGAGACAGAAGGAAAGGAAGGAAAGAATGAGGGAATGGGAGGAAGGAAGGAGGGAGGGAGAGAAAGAAAGTCACAAGAGAGGGAGAGAGACAGAAGGAAAGGAAGGAAAGAAAGGGAATGGGAGGGAAGAAGGAGGGAGGGAGAAAGTCACAAAAGACAGACGAAGGAAGGAAAAGAAAGGAAATAGAAAGTCACAAAAGAAAAACAAAGAAAAGGAAGGAAAAGAGAAAGAAAGGAAGAAATAGAAAGTAACAAAAGAGAAAGACAGAAGGGAGGAAGGGTCACTATTGAAATAGAAAGTTGAGAGGGAGAGAGAAGAAGAAAGAAAGAAAGAGAAAGAAAGAAAGAAAGAAAGAAAGAAAGAAAGAAAAAGAAAGAAAGAAATTCATTCTTTGGTTGCCTTCCCTGCAAGGTGGCCAAATTTTAACATTGCACCAAGGAATAGCACACTGCCCAGAGGGAGAATCTGCCTTGAAAAGCTCAGGAAGGGATGCGGGGGGGGGGGGAGGCACTCTAGAAAGAGAAGAGCAACAAAGATGATTAGGGGGCTGGAGGCTGAAAATAAAAAAAACGGTTGCAGGAATTGGGGATGTCTAGTTTAATGAGAAGGACTAGGGGTGACATGAAAGCAGGATTTCAGTATTTAAGGGGCCACAAAGAAGGGGGGGTCAACCTGTTCTCCAAAGCACCTGGAGGCAGGACTACCTGTAGAACAATCATGGGAAGAGAATATCCTGAAATAGAACTAAAAAAAAAAAATCCAGATAGGTTAATCTCCCAACAGAGTAAATAGAAAACGGTTAAGAAAAGAGGATATGAAAGCTGCTTGGGACAGAGAAAAAAAAAGTGGGTAGGATTACACTAATGAGAAATATGAAAAGGTAAGCTTGGTACAATGAAAGGTGTGAGATTCCGTGGGTGAGAAAAAAAAGTCATGTGAATAATTACAGGGGGAAAAAACGAATGCAAGAGAAACTGAGTCATGTGCATATTGAACAAGTGATGACAAACGAGTGGTTGAAGAGAGCCGGGAGCGGCTCAGATTAAAAATGGCCAAGAAAATGCAGTGTGATTTTGACAGACGGTTTAAAAAACTGGTTTGGAAGTGGATGAAGAGAGCTGGACAAGGCCTCCACAGCAGAGTGAAGGGAACTGAAAATAAAAATGATGAAAATGATTTTGAATAAGACAGGAGTGAGGCAATGCTGGAGGACGTCGTTCAGAGATCTTTTTTGAGATTGACTGTGATGTGCTGATGAATAGAACGGAAAGAGATGCCATTAAATCTTTTGTGTCCAAGAAAAAAACAAAATTGTCAAAAAGTCATAAGGAGTGTGAGAATGCAGTAAAGTAAATAACAACAACAGCAGCAACAATAATAATAGAGTCGGAAGGGACCTTGGAGGTCATCTAATCCAGCCCCCTGCTCAGGCAGGAAACCCTATACCATTTCAGACAAATGGTTGTCCAGTCTCTTCTTAAAAACTTCCAGTGTTGGAGCATTTGTAACTACAGGTTGTCCTTGACTTAACAACGATTCATTTAGCGACCGTTACACCGAGACTGAAAAAAGTGACTTGCGAACATTTTTCACACTTATGACCATTGCAATGTCCCCATGGTGACAGGATCAACATGGCAACCGGCATGTATTTATGACCGTTGTACTGTCTCTCAGGATCACGTGATCCCCTTTTTGCAATCTTCCAACAAAGTCAACAGGGAAGCTAGATTCATTAAATGAGCCTGTGACCAACTTCACAACTGCTGTGATTCGTTTAGCAACGGTGGCAAGAAAGCTCGTAAAATGGAGCAAAACTCACTTAACCACTGTGTCGCTTTGTTGTTGTTAGTCGTGAAGTCGTGTCCGACCCATCGCCACCCCATGGACCACGTTCCTCCAGATCTTCCTGTCCTCTATGGTACCATCTTCTGGAGTCCATTGAAGCTCACGGCTACTTCTGCAGTGACTCCATCCAGCCACCTCATTCTCTGTCGTCCCCTTCTTCTATTGCCCTCAATCTTTCCCAGCATTAGGCTCTTCTCCAGTCCTTCCTTCTCATTTGGTGGCCAAAGTACTTGAGTTTGAACTTTAGGATCTGGCCTTCTAAAGAGCAGTCGGGGTTGATCTCCTCTAGGACTGACCGGTTTGATCACCTTGCAGTCCAGGAGACTCGCAGGAGTCTTCTCCAGCACCATAATTCAAAGGCCTCCATTCTTTGGCACTCAACCTTTCTTGTGGTCCAACTTTCACAGCCCTACATTGCATCTGGGAAAACCATGGCCTTGACTATACACACTTTTGTTGGCAGGGTGGCGTCTCTTCTTTTTAGTATGCTGTCTAGATTCGCCATAGCTTTCCTCTCCAGGAGCAAGCGTCTTTTAATTTCTTGGCTGCAGTCCCTGTGTCACTTAGCAATGGACAATTTGGGCTCAACTGTGGTCGTAAGAGGAGGACTCCCTGTACAGCTGGAGCAATGTGAAAATGGAGATGTAAAGTCTTCAGGAATGACTGTGCAGCTTGTTGAAGGTGTGTGAGGCCCACACCTGTACTTGTCCCTTGGCAGAATGCCATTATTATTCCCTTCTATAATAGGAAAGGTAATAAAACTGAATGGCACGGAAGGAGTATCCGTTTCTTAATTGTGCCTGGGAAAGTGGTTGACCGAATTCTAATTGAACAGGAACAAGAAGTGACAAGGTACATTTCATTATCCAGGACGGAGAAAGAACGATGCAATTGATCTTCCAGATCTGTACGTTCTCGTCAACTTCTAGCTTGGATGCAAGCTACGCACACAATAACATGGGGAATTATTCACATTATTTTCGGACTCCCGCAGGAATTCAGACTTTAATAAGCACACAGCAGAGTCGCAAAACCTGAGAACGGAGTATGCAACCGCGTATTTATTTGCTAAAAAAAAATAACTAGCTGTGTTTGCACAATGGGATTGGCTTGGCACAGACTGGAGTCCTTCTCCTACCGTCGTTCATTTAGTAACCGTTCAAAGTTACAACAGCACTGGAAAAAAGTGACAGGATCATTTTTCATATTTATGACTGTTGCAGCCTCCCTATGGTCACGTGATCAGAATTCGCCTGCTTGGCAACTGGTATCCGTATCCTGGGGTCACGTGGTCCCCTTTTGCGACCTTTCGAAAAGCAAACGCAATGGGGGATTCACTTAACAACTGTGTTACTAATTTAACAACTGCAGTGACTCACTTCGCTGTGGCAAGAAAAAGTCATAAGATGGTGGCAAAACTCACTTAACAAATGTCTCACGTAGCCACATCCATGTTGGGCTCAATTGTGACTGTAAGTCAAGGACTAACTACATCATTTTTGTACTTTTAGTATTTGGTATTTTGTAGAAGTGATTCCAGGAGCCTAGTTGTGTTAACTGTCTGGGTCTTTGGTGCAAAAGGCACTTTTTGCATGCTTGGGCGCTCCCATCTAGCAGCTGTGCAACTCGACACATCATGCTTTATACTTAAAGATACCTGGTTTAGCTGCTCTGGCAATAATGCTGCAGTTAGAGACGTTAGGCTTAATGTCCCATTCTGTGCCTTTATGTTTACATGCCTCTCATTAGCGAACGTGCCAATTAGAGAAATTACCCTTGATTGTCTAAAGAGAAGAAGCTGCAACAGAGAGTTTTGCAGCTCTGCATGACAGCCAGTTACGGTCAGAACGATATTGTGGAAGCTCCGAAGTTGAAGATCTACTCAGCAATGGATTTAAGTCTCTTCCCGGTCTCTGCTGTTTACCCATCAATTCCTTTCTCAACTAGATTTCTCCCATTGCTGGGGGGAAACATGGAGCTTCTAATGATCTAATTTTGCCTAACAGTGCAGAAATTGCAGCCGCCATTAATGCCGCAGCAGCTTTCCAACAGATGTCGAGTTTTTTTGTTTTAGGAACAGACGGTGCAAAACCCAAAGATGCTTTTTTTTTTTTTCCAAAAAAGGCAACTGGACTTGTTTTTTCCTTGAAGAGGTTTCGCTTCTTATCCAAGAAGCTTCTTCGGTTCTGACTGAAGGGTGGCGGATGGAAGGAATTGTATTCCATGCAGTCCTCTGGTCGTTAGTACTCTCTCGGAGGATCGCTGAGGCCACTTGGAGGTTATATTTGTGCCCTCAGGGACACCTGAGTGGTGCAAATGGGTGTGGAGCCTTCTTGGAGCTGCTGAAAGGACTGTGTTGTAGAGTGGAGAAGGGTGGTGTCATGTCCCCCTCCCGCCCCATTGAGGGAGGGCTGTTCAGTCTTAATGCCTCTTTGACCCTTCTTTCAAACCAGTGGTCTTCTCTGTCCAGAATGTGGATAGAGATAAACCTCCAAGTGGCCTCAACGACTCTCAGAAAGAGTAGAAAGGGATGAAGCAAGGAAGGAGAAAAAGGGAAGGGGGAAGGGAGGGAAGAAGAAAGAAAAAGATTTCCCTTTGGATCCCCTGACTTTGGTCTTATCTCCCAGCCCAATGTCATCAATAATTGTGTTTTAATATCTTCTGTTCTGGAAAATAGCCAGGCTTTAATCTGACACCGAGTTTTGGTGTGTAAACTTTGCTATGGGATTACTCTCTCGAGCTGATCCTTTCCTCCTCCTCCTCCTCCTCCTCCTCCTCCTCAGTACCAGTATATCCTCCCTTCTAGCACTGATGATGTTACCTAGTTGGGTCATGAAACGTCTGCAAGAAAACAATCAAGCTCAGAGAACACCAAGGATCCCACAGTTCCCTTCCTCCTCCCCCTCCCCCTCCCCCCTCCTCCTCCTCCTCCTCAATACCAGTATATCCCACTTACAATTTATTATTTTAAAAAATGCCACCTCCTTGTGATGTTGTTTTTGTGTCTTCTCAAGCCTACAGCTGATGCAGCTCCGTGTTGTCTTTGACTATTCCAGTTTCAAAATAGTAATATATGCCCTCTTTTTTCAACACACGTTTGTCACACTTTTGACATAACCTAGCATTAACAATTAGCAGTAACATAACCTAGCATTAAGAAGGAGACAAATTCCTTGTGCGTCTAATCACACTTGACCAAATAAAAGTCTCCTCCTCTTTCTCCTCCTCCTCCTCTTTCTCCTCCTTCTTTTTTTCCTCCTGCTCCTCCTTCTTCTCCTCTTTCTCCTCCTCCTCTTTCTCCTTCTCCTCCTCCTCCTCCTCCTTCTTCTTCTCCTCTTTCTCCTCCTCCTTCTCCTCCTCCTCTTTTTCCTCCTCCTCCTCCTCCTCTTTCTCCTCTTTCTCCTCCTCCTCCTCCAGTTTCTCCTTTTCCTCCTTCTCTTTCTCCTTCTTCTCTCTCCTCCTCCTCCTCTGTCTCCTCCTCTTTCTCTTTCTCTTTCTCCTCTTCCACCTCCTCTTTCTCCTTCTCTTTCTCCTCCTCCTCCTGTTTCTCCTCCTTTTTCTCCTCCTCTCTCCTCCTCCTCTTTCTCCTTCTCTTTCTCCTTTTTCTTTTTCTCCTCCTCTTTCTCCTCCTTCTCTTTCTCCTCCTCTTTCTTCTCCTCTTTCTCCTCCTTTTTCTTTTTCTCCTCCTCTTTCTCCTCCTTCTTCTTCTCCTCCTCCTCCTCCTTCTCTTTCTCCTCCTCCTCCTCCTCCTCCTCTCTCTCCTTCTCCTTCATCTCCTTCTCATTCTCCTGCATCTCCCTCTGAATTATATTTAACCTAATATGGAACATTCAGGGCAAAGAGAAAGTTCCTCCATCAATGGGAGAAGAATGAATCTGCAGAACAATATATTATTCCTCCCTCCACTCTCTGGTCTCTTTTAACACAATCCTTTGAACCTTGTCACCAGAAGGCAAATCCTATCCTTTAAATGGGAGATCCTATTCCTTCTCACACGGAAGAATGCGATTCCACAATTAGGCAGAGGCTTCTTTCTCTTTGATTTTTCTTCTTCTCTTTTTCTTTTGGACCGGATCCCTTTTTGTCTAACCTGCCTCTGAGTGAGTCACAAGACAGCTTGACTCTCCACTTTTTTCCCTCCTAGCATCAGACATAGTGCTAAGAAGGCATTAAAAGACTTTTTTTTTAAAAAAAAAGTCAATAGGAAAAAAAAATAGATAAAAGTGCTTCAAGCTGTCAAAGAAAAAAAAAATCACAAGAAATGTTTAAAAAGGGGTGTGAATTGTTCCTAAGAAAGGGGTGGAGCGGACATAGAAACTGGTTGCTGGGTCAAATGTTTGAATTTACTAATTTCTGCAATTAACAAAATAAGAGAGTTGGAAGGGACCTTGGAGGTCTTCTAGTCCAACCCCCTGCTCAGGCAGGAAACCCTATACCATTTCAGACAAATGGCTGTCCAGTCTCTTCTTAAAAACTTCCAGTGTTGGCGCATTCACCGCTTCTGGAGGCAAGGAGTTCCACCGGTTAATTGTTCTCACTGTCAGGAAGTTTCTCCTTCGTTCCAGGTTGCTTCTCTCCTTGATTAGTTTCCATCCGTTGCTTCTTGTTCTGCCTTCAGATGCTTTGGAGAATAGCTTGGCTCCCTCTTCTTTGGGGCAGCCCCTGAGATACTGGAAGACTGCTATCATGTCTCCCCTTCATCACTGGAAGTTGTTAAGAAGAGACTGGACTCATCAAGGAGAGAAGCAACCTGGAACTAAGGAGAAACTTCCTGACAGTGAGAACAATTAGCCAGTGGAACTACCTGCCTCCAGAAGTGGTGAATGCTCCAACACTGGAAGTTTTAAAGAAGAGACTGGACAGCCATTTGTCTGAAATGGTGTAGGGCAATAATGGCGAACCTTTTAGAGACCAAGTGCCCAAAAACCGCCCCCTGCACCCGCTCCGCCTTCCGCCCTGCCACCTCCGCCCCTGCCCGCCCCCTGCCCTGCCCACCTGCAGGGCCACACACCGCCTCCGTTGCTCGCCCACAGATTGCCCAGGCAGACCTGCAGCACCATGGCAGCCACGTCCTCCACCCATACCGTGTAGCGTCATCTGCATGCTATGGAGCACGACGGTGGAGTCTTGTCCCTGCTGCCCAGCTATGTCCTTGGCTGTGCTGCTCCGTACGGGCCGTGCCCAGGAGCGACTCTCCTCCAGGGGGGGCTGCTGGTGAGGGGCCGCGGGGGGAGGCGGGGCTGGGGCAACAGCATACAGAGAGGGCTCCGAGTGCCGCCTCTGGCACGCGTGCCATAGCTTCGCCATCACTGGTGTAGGGTCTCCCGCTTGAGCAGGGGGTTGGTCTAGAACAGTGGTTCTCAACCTGTGGGTCGGGACCCCGTTTGGGGTCGAACGACCATTTCACAGGGGTCCCCAAACAACGCAGTCCGCCATTTTTCCCCCCTTTTCCTTAGCTGTGCTACTCCCTTTTATTCTATTGGCTTTTGAAAGCCAATAGAATAGACTCTCTTGAATAGAGTCTAATTCTATTGGCTTTCCAAAGCCAATAGGAATTGTCCAGGCTTTCTCTGCCCTGCTAAGCCCGCCAAAAGTTAGTGCCAGGTTACTTACAGGACCGCATACTGCCGCACAGTTCCCAGAGACCGGTGAGGTCCCATTGATTGGGCCTCCTTCAGGTCCCGTCGGCCAGACAATGTCGGCTGGCGGGCCCTCGGGGAAGGGCCTTTTCTGTGGTGGCTCCGACCTGGTGGAATCAACTTCCCCCCGAGGTTCGAACTACTCCCACCCTGCCGGCCTTTAAGAAAGCCGTTAAAACTCTCCTGTTCTGGCAGGCCTGGGGCTGATGTCCCTGGGGGGGTGGGATATGATCGGACTCGCGGTATGACTGTATTATTTTATTGTTTTATGATTGTTTTAACTTTGTAAGCCGCCCTGAGTCCGCCGCCCTGAGTCCTTTGGGATTGGGCGGCATATAAATATTTGAAAATAAATAAATAAATAAATAAATAAAAGTCCCATTCTGCAAACGGTGCTGCACCAGTTGAGTAGTCCTCGACTTACGACCGGTTGAGTAGTCCTCGACTTACGACCGGTTGGGGGCCGCGGCATTAAAAAGGTTGAGAACCACTGGGCTAGAAGATCTCCAAGGTCCCTTCCAGCTCTGCTATTCCGTTAAGTGACGGCCACGTCAGAACAGCAACTCGGGCGAGCTGGCCTCGCGTCTTCTAGGGAAACGGCTTCTTGCTAAATGTCATTTATCTGCATATATGGCAAAAGAATTAAGTGCGCCTTCCAGGTGCAATTTATCATACGCTCCGGCCACCACTGTTGACGGCGAATTTAATTTCCATCGGGGTGACTCCTGAAATATGTGGCTTGGCATGGCGCCTTCCCACACCACGCTTGCGAAGAAGCTGCAACATCTCAGCCTGTTCAGCTTTTTCTCACCTCCTTTTCTCAAAAATTGTGAAAAGCCACGTTACAATGTCTTAGGTGCCGCCGTCCCGCCGTCCTTATTTAAAACTTGACACGGTGGAACTTTGCTCTCCCCATCAAAGTTTATTCCTGCCCACCTGGCTAATTACAGGTAGCCCTCGACGAACGACCCAAACGGTGCCCAGGATGTCTGTTGTTAAGCGAGACATTCATTAAGTGAATTTTGCCCCATTTACGACATTTCTTTGCCTCAGTTGCTATCATATCTCTAACATCTATCATCTACCTATCGTCTGTCTGTCTGTCTGTCTGTCTCTCTCTATCTATCTATCTATCTATCTATCTATCTATCTATCTACTATCTATCATATATCTAACATCTATCTATCGTCTACCTATCATCCATCTCTCTCTCTCTCTCTCTCTCTCTCTCTCTCTCATCTATCTATCTAGCTAGCTAGCTATCACATATCTAACATCTATCATCTACCTATTGTCTGTCTGTCTGTCTGTGTCTATCTGTCTGTCTGTCTGTCTGTCTGTCTCTATCTATCTATCTATCTATCTATCTATCTATCTATCTATCTATCTATCTATCTATCACATATCTAATCTGTCTGTCTGTCTGTCTGTCTGTCTCTATCTATCTATCTATCTATCATCTATCTATCTATCTATCATCTATCTATCTATCATCTAACATCTATCTATCATCTACCTATCGTCTGTCTGTCTGTCTATCATCTATCTATCTATCTATCTATCTATCTATCTATCTATCTATCTATCTATCATCTAACATCTATCATCTACCTATCGTCTGTCTGTCTGTGTCTGTCTGTCTGTCTGTCTGTCTCTATCTATCTATCTATCTATCTATCTATCTATCTATCTATCTATCTATCTATCTATCTATCATCTATCTATCTATCTATCATCTAACATCTATCTATCATTTACCTATCGTCTGTCTGTCTGTCTATCATCTATCTATCTATCTATCTATCTATCTATCTATCTATCTATCTATCTATCTATCATATATCTAACATCTATCATCTACCTATCTTCTGTCTGTCTGTCTGTCTGTATCTATCTATCTATCTATCTATTGGATTTGTTTGCAGAATTAACATACATATAATTTCTGGCACAGCTCGTCAAGTGCTTCATACAGATACAGTCAGTCCTCGGCTTAATGACCACAAGGGAGCCCAAAATTTCTGTTTCTGAGTGGAGACAGTCGTTAAGCGAGTTTTGTCCCATTTTGCAACCTAGCTTGCCACGGTCGTTAAGCAAATCACCACAGTTGCCAAGTTAGTATCACGCTTTTTAAGTGAAGCTGGCTTCCCCATGGACTTTGCTTCTCAAAAGGTCGCCCAAGGGGATCACGTGACCCCGAGACTCTGCAACCGTCGTAAGTACACGCCAGTTGCCAAGCCTCTGAATTTCGATCACGTGACCCGTGGGGATGCTGCAAGGGTCACAAGTGGGAAAAACAGTCACAGGTCACTTTTTGAATGCCACTGTAACTTCCAATAGTCACTTTGCAAGGACTGTACCGCTTGCCAAAGTTTATTCCAACTCTTCAAAATTAGCAAATTGGTGTTATTTGGGACAAATGGATAAAGTTTATACAATTTAAATTGGATATAAAAAAATATTATCTAGCTTTTTTATAACTTTTATTATATATATATATATATATATATATATATATATATATATATATATATATATATATATATATATATATATATATATATATTCTATTGTTAATCTTTCTTTTTTCTTTTTTTTTATATAATTTTTAAAAATTTTTTTAATTAAGCCTATATTCTGCTCTGGGAAGCTCGGGGGGGGGAGGGTCGGGGTGGTTTGGGGAGGGTGGGGGGAGGGTTGTTTTGGTTTGTTTAACTCTGTGGTTTTTTTTTTGTTTTGTTGTTTTATTGTTGTTTTCTGTTTTTTGTAAAAACTTTTAAAAATTTTTTAATAAAAAAAAATAAAGTAAAAAACCGAAAATAAATAAATAAATAAAAATAGCAAATTGGTAAATTGTCTTGATTTTGTGCAAGTGGCGCTGAATTCAAAGTTCCAAAGAAATAATGATAATAAAAACAGTCAAGTTTTTTAAGTTCGAAGAAATAATAGACCAACCCGTAGACTGGAAAGCAGAGATCTTTTTATTGGGTATTTTAAACAGAAAATATAGTAAAGAAATATGGTACTTAATTTTACATATAATAACGGCGGCAAGAATAGCATATGCACAGTGCTGGAAAAATGAGAATATACCATCAGAGGAAGAAGTAATAAGAAAAATCCTGGACTGTGCTGAGATGGACAAATTAACAAAAGAAATAAAAGAAAAGAAAGACACAGAGTATTATCTAATATGGAACAAGTGGTATGACTGGTTGGAGACTAGAAATAATAGAGGAGAATAATTATGGAAAGGTCAAAAGTGAAAATATGTGTATAATAATGTATAATAATAATAATATGAATTATTCTTAGTAAGAAGTAGAACATGAAGGAAGAAAAATGTAAATAAGAAATAACGGGGCAATAAGGACAAATATTCTAAAGAAGAATAAGGGGGGAAATGTAAATAATAGATTACCGTTACGCAATTGCTGTAAAAAAAGGGAGAGGAGTATATATTGTGTGTGTACGTGTGTTATGTTTTGCTTTGTTTTGTTTTGTTGGTTAAAAATAAAAAAAATTAAAAAAAGTTTTTTTTAAAGCTGCAACTTCAGCCCCAGACCACCCCTAATAAATGCATCCGCCCAAAAAAATAAATGCATCCATCTAATGCAGCCTAATCCATCCCAGGGTATAAATGCGAATCACCGTGACCGTAGCCATCCTCGCCCTTTTGCCTTTAATCAGCACATTCCCCCAGCGAAAAGCCCTACGCAAAATTTAATTAAGTGCTTTGGGAGAGGAACAAGCATTTTCAATTTTCGGTAGACAGAGATGAATTTATTTCATTTTTTTTTTATTCCCCCCAACTTGGGCATCCCGGAAGATTTGCATTCTTTGATAATGCTTTTAGTGGCTAAGAGCCTTTATCCCATCTCCGCGATGAATAATTGATCTAGAAAATTTGACGGCCCCGTTTTGCAACGGGAGACCTCGCTTACCCCCCAAAATAAAATAAAACAAAAACGCTTTGTTCTTTCCAACATTTGGTCTGGAAAATATTTCGCTCGCTCCAGTGGTGGTGCTGGTAAGATTCCGCCTTGCTCCGTTTTCTTGCCTGCCATTGCATTAGCCTCTACTAGCATCTTCCAACCCGTTGAAGTAAACGTGAGGGGTGTCCAAGGGAAGGAAGGTGTAATTTCCTTAACGTTGTGTGATTCGCTGGCGGAAAGATCCTCCCAGCTGTACAAGCGGTCCTCAACTTACAACAGTGCATTTAGTAACCGTTTGAACGTACAACGTCGCTGAAAAAAAATAACTTAGGACCGTTTTTCACACTTACAACTTTTCCACCATCCCCACAGTCCCGAGATCAAAATTCGAAGGCTTGGCAACTGACGTGTACTTACGATGGTTGCAGTGTCCCCGGGGTGACGTGATCCCCTTTTGCGATCTTTCAGGAAACAAAGTCGCTGGAAGAGCCACATTCACATAACAACCGTGTTACTAACTTAACAACTGCAGGGATCCACTTAACAAGTGTGTCAAGCAAGAAAGGTAGTAAAATGGGAGCAGAATTGATCTAACCACTGTCTTGCTTGGCGATATAAATTTTGGGCTTGGTTGTGGTTCATAAGCCACGGACTATCTCCTTTGCAGAATTGCCTCAGGGAGAGTCAATTACAGTTCCATTTAAGCATGGAGAGATTGGTCAACCATTTGTCTGAAATGGTATAGGCAGGATTTCCGGCCTAAGCAAGGGGTTGGACTAGAAGATCTCTAAGGTCCCTTCCAACTCCGTTATTCTATTCTATTCTATTCTATTCTATTCTATTCTATTATCCTCTTCTCTTCTCTCTTCTACTCTATTCTTATTCCATTCCATATCTTCTCTTCTCTTTTCTTCTCTTCTGTTTTCTCTTCTCTCTTCTCCTCTTCTCTTTTCTTCTCTTCTCAACTCAACTCTACTCTATTCTTATTCCATTCCATTCCATATTTTCTCTTCTCTTCTCTTCTCTTTTCTTTTCTTATTCCATTCCATATTTTCTCTTCTCTTCTCTTCTCTTCTCTTCTCTTCTCTACTCTACTCTATTCTTATTCCATACCATTCCGTTCCATATTTTCTCTTCTCTCTCTATTCTACTCTACTCTTATTCCATTCCATATTCTTTTCTCTTCTCAACTCTACTCTACTCTATTCTTATTCCATTCCGTTCCATATTTTCTCTTCTCTTCTCTTCTCTTCTCTTCTCTTCTTCCATTCCATTCCATATTCTCTTCTCTTCTCTTCTCAACTCTACTCTACTCTACTCTATTCTTATTCCATTCCGTTCCGTTCCATATCTTCTCTTCTCTTCTCTTCTCTTCTCTTCTCTTTTTGGTGGATGGTTAGATACATCTGTTTACTGGTTTGGGAACTGGGGTTTCACAGTATCCGAATGTGTGGCTGGCTCAGGAATTCTGGGAGTTGGTCCACAAGTCTTAATGTTGCCAAGGGTGGGAAACCCTGATCTATGTGGTTTATAAGAGTTGGCATCAGTTTGATGGCACCTAATCATAATCAAAGAACAGCACACAGATACCTTGGCCGGCTTGGTTTTCTGTCAAGTCCTCAAGATGTAAGGTTATGACTCTTAAAAGAGTGCAGAGAAGAGCAACAAAGATGATCAGGGGACTGGAGTTTATAGCATGTGAAGAACGATTGCTGGAATTGGGTATGTCTCTAGTCTAATGAAGAGAAGGACGAGGGGTAACAGGATAGCAGTCTTCCAATATCTCAGGGGCTGCCCCAAAGAAGAGGGAGTCAAGCTGTTCTCTAAAGCCCCTGAAGGCAGGACAAGAAGCAACGGATGGAAACCAATCAAGGGGAGAAGCAACCTGGAATTAAGGGAAATTTCCTGACAGTTGGAACAATTAACCAGTGGATCAGCTTGCCTCCAGAAGTTGGGGGTGATCCATCACTGGAGGTTTTTAAGAAGAAATTGGACAACCATTTGTCTGGAATGGTGTAGGATCTCCTGCTTGAGCAGGGGGTTGGACTAGATGACCTCCAAGGTATCCTTCCAACTCTGTTATTCCATTATGTTGCCGTCAACCTTCCCCCCCAGCTCCTGGGAGAGAGACGTCTAAGCCAGCCAATGTTAGAGAAGCGTCTCCCCCTTTTTCTGGCACCGTCCAAAGGCAGCTGCTAAATGCTGCACAGTCTGTTCGGCTCCGTCATGAGGGAACACAGGAAATAGAAGCGGGAAGAGGAATGGAGACAGTTGACCTCATGGCAATAGGATTTCCTGCCAGCTCAGGATGGGAAAGGACACTTCAACTCAGCAGCGGCCTAGATCAGGGCTAGGCAACCTTGGCTCTGTTATGACTTGTAGACTTCAACTCCCAGAATTCCTGAGCCAGCCACGCTGAGGGGAAAGGGAGAGGTTTCCAAGCTGAGCCATGCTGGCTCAGGAATTCTGGGAGTTGAAGTCCACGAGTCATGAAGGGGCCACAGTTCCCCCATGCTGGCTCAGGAATTCTGGGAGTTGAAGTCCACCAGTCATGAGGGGGCCACAGTTCCCCCATGCTGGCTCAGGAATTCTGGGAGTTGAAGTCCACCAGTCATGAAGGGGCCACAGTTCCCCCATGCTGGCTCAGGAATTCTGGGAGTTGAAGTCCACGAGTCATGAAGGGGCCACAGTTCCCCCATGCTGGCTCAGGAATTCTGGGAGTTGGAGTCCACAAGTCATAAAAGGGCCAAGTTGGAAGACCGCTGATTTAGAACTACTAGTTGGGCAGGAGCGAAAGATATTTTCCTCTTTAGACAGGTAAAAACATTGGGTATAGGGGGCTATGTATAATATTGTTTTATATAGGCTAGTTTTATCCTTGTAAGATTGCAAGCTGCCCAGCATTGCCTTGTGGCAAGGGAGGTGGCCAATAAATTTAATAAATAAATATGTGGGTTAGAATGCAATATTTTAGGCTGACTCTGTGCACTGCCAGGAGTTTGATCCTGACTGTCTCAAGGTGGACTCAGCCTTCCATCCTTCCGAGGTCGGTAAAATGAGGACCCAGATTGTTGGGGGGCAACAGGCTGACTCTGTCAACCGCTTAGAGAGGGCTGTAAAAGCACTGTGAAGCGGTATATAAGTCTAAGGGCTTATTGCTGTTGCTATGTAAGTAAGGAAATAAGTAAGTAGGTACAACAGTTTGGGGTGATCCACATTTAATTTGGGTGTCTGGATGAGCCCAGTATTTGTATTTTAGGTTAATGAGCTATTTTACCTTGATGATTAAACTAAGATGATTAAAAGCCTGGAGAGTAAAACATACGAAGAACGGTTGCAGGAAGTGGATGTGGCCAGTCTAGACAAAATATGGACTAGGGGTGTGACATGATAGCAGTGTTCCAATACCTCAGGGGCTGCCCCAAAGAAGAGGGAGTCAAGCTATTCTCCAAAGCGCCTGAAGGCCGGACAAGAAGCAACGGATGGAAAGTATTCAAGGAGAGAAGCAACCTGGAACTAAGGAGAAACTTCCCGACAGTGAGAACAATTAACCAGTGGAACAGCTGGCCACCAGAAGTTGTGGGTTTGCCATCACTGGAAGTTTTTAAGAAGAGACTGGACAGCCACTGGTCTGAAATGGTATAGGGTTTCCTGCTTGAGCAAGGGGTTGGACTAGATGACCTCCAAGGTCCCTTCCAGCTCTACTCTGATGGATTGAACCCCCCCCCAGCTTCCCAAGAAGCCCTTCTGCCTTATGTTCAGTTGGGGGGGTACCTCGCTTTCTTGCCCTCCCCCCCCAAATTCAGCCAGGACCAGGCGCCCTCGCCCCTTCCCCTTTTGGAACCAGCCCTTCCTCGCGCGCCCTCCCCTTCAAACGTGCCCCTTCCCTCTCTGTCCCCGGGTCTCCCCCCCCCCGTGCCGTCCCGGGGCTCACTAGCCGGCCAGCCCTCCCCCCCCCCGCAGGCACCCCCCTTCCCCACTTGCAGCCCGGACCCCCGTCCGGGTTTCTTGCCAAGCCGCTCCCCCCCCCGCCTCTTGCGCGTCGGGCTTCGCGCGGCTTCCCCGACAGAGGCGGCGCCGGGCTGCGGAAGCCGGCAGAGGCGGGCGCTGGAGCCGAGGCGGGGCGAGGCTGGAAGCCCCGGCGGTGGCGGCCGCTCCTCCTCGCTTTGATCCCCGCCACCGCCTCCTTCCCCGCCCAGGGAAGAGCAGAGAGCTCCGGAGGAGGAGGAGGAGGAAGAGGAGAGGAAGAAGGAGGAAGAGGAGGAGAAGAAAGAGGAGGAAGAGAAAGAGGAGAAGGGGAAGAGAAAGAGGAGAAGAAGAGGAGGAGGAGGAGGAGAAGAAGAGGAGGAGGAGGAGGAAGAAGCGGCCGGAGGGAGCGGCTGTTGCGCCCGTCGGACTCCGCGCGCCTCGCCCCGCTTGGCGTCCCCGGGGTGGGTCTCCCGCGCCCGGCCGGAGGCGGAGAGAAGATGGCCGGGGCCGAGGCCGGGCTGAGCGCAGCCGGGCTCCGGGAGCAGCCGCCGGGGGACCCCGGGGGCGCCCTCCTGCCCCCCGCAGCCGCCCAGGGCGAAGAGTCGTCGGACAGCGAAGGCGAGCCGGAGGGAGCGCAGAAACTCATCCGCAAAGTCTCCACCTCGGGCCAGATCCGGAGCAAGGTGGGCGCGCCGCGGGGCTGGCTGGAGACGGGGTGGGGGGCTAGCCGACTGGGGGGCGTCCCGGTCTCCCCGACGGGGCAGGGTTGGGGGGTCTTGGCCGCGCTCCTGCCTCCTCCTCCTCGGAGGAGGAAAGTCGGAGAGCGCAGCGCCTGGTTGCGCACAGCTGGAGGAGTCTGGAGGAGTCCCAGCCCACCCTGCCCTCCCCTCCCCAGCCAGGGCTGGGCTGGCCGGGCCGGGCCGCTTCGCCTTCCCGGGGTCCGGGAGGCAAAGACAGCGGTGGCGGCGTCCCAGGTCTGCCTGTCCCCCCCCCACCTTGTCCTCCCGTTTGCTGCCCTTTTCCTCCGGATCTCTGCCTCGCCTAGCCGAGCTGGGGAAACCCGGGCGCGCGCGCGCTCCAGATGTGCTGCGCATGGCTTAGACTAGAGCTGGAAGGGACCTGCGAGGTCTTCTAGTCCAGCCCCTTGCTTCAGCAGCCCGAGACCGGCTCAGACCAGGGGTTGTCCAGTCGCTTTGTAAAAGGCTCCAGGGTTGGAGCATCCACCGCTTCTGGAGGTCAAGCTATTCTGGGATAACAGAATTGGAAGGGACCTTGGAGGTCTTCTAGTCCAACACCCACTCACCCACCCGCCCTTGTTCAAGCAGGAGACCCTAAAGCAGTGGGGGCGAACCTATGGCACGGGTGGGTACCGTCGCCCCAGTCCTAGGCCTTCAGCTGGGCTTTATAAAACCTTTTCGCTTTAGCCTCTGCCACCGTGTGCAAAAAAAAAAAAAAAGGTTCAATCAATCAGTCAATTTCAATTTCTGGGAGGGGGGGGGAAGATCTTGCAAAGTTGGAATTGATTGATTGAACTTTTTAGCCCCACCCAGTCTGCCGTTACCACTGCAGCCACGCCCAGCCAATGGGCCACGCCCAGCCAATGGGCCACACCCACCCGGCACTCCACGGTGCATAAGTGGGTTTTGGGTTGCAGTTTGGGCACTCGGTCTCTAAAAGGTTCGCCATCACTGCCCTAAAGCAGGGGTAGTCAACCTTGTCTCTTCTATGACTGGTGGACTTCAACTCCCAGAATTCCTGAGCCAGCCACGCTGAAGGGAAAGGGAGGTTTCCAAGCTGAGCCATGCCGGCTCAGGAATTCTGGGAGTTGAAGTCCACCAGTCATAAAAGAGCCAAGGTTGACTACCCCTGCCCTAAAGCATTTCAGACAGGTGGCTGTCCAGTCTCGTCTTAAAAGTCTTCAGTGATGAAGCAACCACAACTTTTGAAGGCAAGCTGTTCGGGAGTAATAGAAGAACAGAATCGGAAGGGACCTTGGAGGTCTTCTAGTCCAGCCCCCTGCTCAAGTAGAAGACCTGCCTAGACTATTTCAGACAAGTGGCTGTCCAGTCTCTTCTTAAAAGTCTCCAGTGATGAAGCACCCACAATGTCTGAAGGCAAAGCTGTTCCACTGGTTAATTGTTCTCACTGTTAGAAAGTTTCTCCTTAGTTCTAGGTTGCTTCTCTCCTTGATTAGTTTCCATCCGTTGCTTCTTGTCTTGCCTTCAGGTGCTTTGGAGAATAGCTTGACCCCCTCTTCTTTGGGGCAGCCCCTGAGATACTGGAGTGCTGCTATCATGTCCCCCCTCGTCCTTCTTTTCTCTAGACTAGCCATGCACGCTTCCTGCAACCGTTCTTCATCGGTTTTAGTCTCCAGGCCTTCATCCCGGGGACAAGCCCAGAACCAACCCAGCAAAAGGCAGCTGGAAATTAGCGCGGTTAGTTCTCTTGTGTTGGATCTCGGGTGGGGCGGCCCTTTCAGATCAAAGAGTTTTCTCAAAACAGCTGAAAACGGCAGCTTGAACTGAAAAAGCTCCCTGGAGGAGAAGTGGAAGGTTTTCAAGGGTGTGTGTGTGTGTGGAAAACCCCAAGAAAGTCCAGTTGCCTTTTGGAAAAAAGGAACATCTTTGGGACAATCGTGGCCTGGACGATTTGAGAGTCTCCAGGTAGCTGGAAAGGTTGACAGGTGAAGGAGCTGTGCCTTGCATTGGCCACTTGGGAGTCTAGTTCCACCTTTCAGCTCTGCCAGTGTGCTAGGTTCCTTGGCTCAAAGCCACCCTCCCTTCCTTCCCAGGCTTCATGACCTTCCTGGCTGAATTCCCAAGACCTTCTGACCGGCTACTGAACCTTTTATTGGGGTTCTTCGATAGGGTGGGCCAGGAAACGAAGCCAGCGGCAAGGGCCCGTCTGCCTGGCATAAGACTGGGCCTCCAGCACCCTCAAAGGCTTTACTGCTAGTGCAAATGGAGCCGTGTGACCTTTAATTAACCTGGTTACATGCACATGGGGAGAACTCATGGGGAGAAAGAATGCAGAGAAGAGCAACAAAGATGATTAGGAGACTGGAGGCTAAAACATACAAGGAACGGTTGCTGGAATTGGATATGTCTAGTTTAATGAAGAGAAGGACGAGGGGGGACAGGATAGCAGCGTTCCAATATCTCAGGGGCTGCCCCAAAGAAGAGGGAGTCAAGCTCTTCTCCAAAGCGCCTGAAAGCAGGACAAGAAGCAACGGATGGAAACTAATCAAGGAGAGAAGCAACCTAGAACTAAGGAGAAACTTCCTGACAGTGAGGACAATTAGCCTGTGGAACAATCTGCCTCCAGAAGTGGTGAATGCTCCAACACTGGAAGTTTTTAAGAAGAGATTGGACAGCCATTTGTCCAAGATGTTCAGGGTTTCCAGCCTGATAGGCAGATGTGGATGTTTGATGGTATTACAGATATCGTCGCAGGATAGAAGCAGTTCCTCGTAAGGCCTTTTGCAATTGACTAATGGCAAATTTGTCATGCCGATGGTGTTCAAGCGGTGCTCCAGTTGTTGTGGGATTGCACCCAAGGTGCCTATGACTATTGGTACTACCCTTGCTTGATTTTGCCACAGTCTTTCTATTTCTATTTGTAGGTCTTTGTATTTTGTTATCTTCTCCAGTTCTTTCTCGTCTATTCTGCTGTCTCCAGGCACTGCCACCTCCACTATCCAGACTTTTTTGTCTTTCTTATCGACAATTGTTAAGTCCGGGGTGTTATGTTGCAGGTGCTTGTCTGTTTGAATTCTGAAGTCCCAGAGCAGTTTAATTTTATCATTTTCTATGACTTTCTCTATTTTATGATCCCACCAGTTTTTGCTTACAGGCAAATGATATTTTTTGCAGATCTTCCAGTGCACCATTGTTGCTACTTTGTCATGCCGCTGCTTGTAGTCAGTCTGTGCAATCTTCTTGCAACAGCTTACCAGGTGGTCCACAGTTTCTTCAGCTTCTTTGCATAGGTGGCACTTACTGTCTGTTGCTGTCTTCTCAATTTTGACTTTGTATGCATTTGTCCTTAAGGCTTGGCCTTGTTGTTGTTGTTGTTGTTGTTGTTGTTGTTATTAATTTATAATATGGAATACAAAAATACAAAAGAATGTAATAAGAAAATAGGGGAGGGAAACGGGAAGGAAAAGAAGTGGGAAAAAGGTGGAAAAAGAAAGACAAAGCAGTGACGTCCGACTCCTTTTGGTGCAGTAGAATAAGATAATAGCCTCAAACTTCAACTTTTTATTTGTATATAATATATACTAGCAGTTTCTATAACAACAAAGCTATCTAATCGGTACAACCCAAAATCAAAGTTTCACTCCCCCCCCCACCTCAAGCACAAAGTCCAGAAGCGGTTTCCAAGCACAAACAAAATTAATTGTGTTCTTTTTTTTTAATTTTAATCAAAGCAATCAATTTAGCCATCTCTGCTGACTCCATCAACTTTTGCGGCCATTTGTCCATTGTGGGAATCAAAGTGTCCTTCCATTGCATTCCATAATTTCATATCCTATCCAATCCTTCTGGCTATTTTACCAATTGATTGTGAATATTCCCAGATCTAGTGTTTATGAAGTGAATTCTTGGTAAAGCCGAATGAATTGCAAGCACCTTATGAAAGCAATTCTGTATTTGAAGACCCATTTATGTAGCAGATTCACGTTAATAATAATAATAATAATGTTGGAAGGGATCTTGGAGGTCATCTAGTCCAACCCCCTGCTCAGGCAGGAAGCCTTATACCATTTCAGACAAATGGCTGTCCAGTCTCTTCTTAAAAACCTCCAGTGTTGAAGCATTTACCACTTCTGGAGGCAGGTTGTTCCACTGGTTAATTGTTCTCACTGTCAGGAAGTTTCTCCTTAGTTCTAGGTTGCTTCTCTCTGCTACCCATTCTAAAAAGCATATTCAAAATTCACAGCCGCAACCCAAATGTTACCAAGGAATATCACGGTTTTCAAATTCTCCAGAATTTATTATTTTTCTTAATCAAGGTTGTAGTAGAGCAGCTGATGAGGAAGAACTAAAATATTTTTTTTTCTTTTTAAACTGGCCAGAAGCTTCAGCTGTGCAATCTGCAGCTGGGAACCATGTCTGAGCGAGTTTTGGAGTCTGAACAAACCTATTAATGCGTGATATCACTTGAAGTCAATTTATTCCTTGCATTCAGGAATGGCAAAAAATGGTCCTAATTATAATTAGAATTATAATTATAAAGCTGTAATTATATATATATATATATATATATATATATATATATATATATATATATATATATATATATATATATATATATATATATATATATATATATATATATATATATATATATATATATATAATTGCTTCTAGGAGCACGAAGCTGAAAATACCAGCCTGAAGATGACGAATGAGACTTTGTCGAAACGTCGCCTATATATATATATATATATATGTTTTCTGAGGTTTTCACGGGTGTTTGTATGTAGGTCTTTGGTTATTCAGGTTTTCTCCCGCGTCAAATTGGAAGTGTCTTGGCAACATTTCGACGAAGTCTCATTCGTCATCTTCAGGCTAGTGTTTTTGGCTTCGTGCTTCTAGGACATTGCTCCTAGAAGCACGAAGCCGAAAACACACACACACACACACACACACACACACACACACACACACACACACACACACACACACACACACACACACATATATATATATATATATATATATATATATATATATATATATATATATATATATACACCAATAATATCAGTAAAAACACGATTCCTGGGTATATTCATATCACGAAGATTTAAACAAAACACGAGCACCAGGAAGAATTCAATACTAGAAAAATGTAATAAATACCGAGCTTTCGTCGGAAACTATCAACATCGTCAGCGTTCAGTGCTAGTCAATTATGACTATACCTATATAGGTTTCTTACATTGACTAGCATTGAACCCTGACGATGTTGGTAGTTTCCGACGAAAGCTCGGGATTTATTAAATTTTTCTAGTATTGAATTCTTCCTGGTGCTCGTGTTTTGTTTAAATCTTCGTGATTTAAATTTATATATATATAAATGCCACTGGTTGTTCAGATCAGCCCTTTTGCACCTGTAATTTAGCAAAAGAAACCCAGTTTGGTGTAGTGGTTAAAGAACTGAGCTAGAAACCAGGCGAATGTAACTTCTAGTTCTGCCTTAGGCATGAAGTCCACTGGATGATAATTGGGTTGGTCATCCACTTTTAGCCCAAGAAGAAGGGAAGGAGAAACCGCCTCCCCAAATCTTGTCAATAAAATCGCAGGGACTAGTCAAAGCAGCCACTGGGAATTAAGCCTCTCTCGAAGCACAAAACGTACTATAGATAATAGTTTCTGGTGCTGTATTGGTGTCAACAAAAAAGACCATAGGATTTTCCCCCCCCTCTCCCCATGAAAAAGTATATGTGAGTTTCCCTCGGATGAGCTACCGAAGTGAATTCTTTGACAGGTGAAAGAAACATTCATTTCTTTCTGCAGATGTTTTGTTCCCTGCCTTTTGTGAGCAATGCAGAAGATGCAGAAAGAAAACTAGGTCAAAACTAGTGAGTAAGAACAGAACAGAACAGAACAGAATAGAACATGAATAAAACACCAATAGAGTAGAGAGTAGGTAAGGTGGAATAGAATAGAATAGAACAGAAAATATGGAATAGAATAGAAAATATGGAATAGAATAGAATAGAATAGAATAGAATAGAATAGAATAGAATAGAATATATAGGAGAATAGAATAGAATAGAATATATAGGAGAATAGAATAGAATAGAATAGAATAGAATAGAATAGAATAGAATAGAATATATAGGAGAATAGAATAGAATAGAATAGAATAGAATAGAATAGAATATATAGGAGAATAGAATAGAATAGAATAGAATATATAGGAGAATAGAATAGAATAGAATAGAATAGAATAGAATAGAATAGAATAGAATAGAAAGGGATCTTGGAGGTCTTCTAGTCCAGCCCCCTGCTCAAGCAGGAAACCCTATACCAATTCAGACAAATAACTGTCCAGTCTCTTCTTAAAAACTTCCAGTATTGCAGCATTCACAGCTTCTGGAGGCAGGTTGTTCCACTGATTAATTGTTCTGTCAGAAAATTTCTCCTTAGTTCTAGGTTGCTTCTCTCCTTGGTTAGTTTCCATCCGTTGCTGCTTGTCCTGCCTTCAGGGGCTTTGGAGAACAGCTTGACTCCCTCTTCTTTGGGGCAGCCCCTGAGATACTGGAATGCTGCTATCATGTCCCCCCCCCCCCAATTCCTCTTTTCTCTAGACTGGCCATACCCAAGTCCTGCAGCCCTTCTTCATATGTTTTTGTCTCCAGGCCCTTAATCATGTTAGTTTGCACTTTTTCCAAAGTCTCAACATTTTTTTTTGTAACGTGGTGACCAAAACTGGAGGCAGGATTCCAGGTGTGGCCTTAACTAAGGTTTTTATAAAACGGTACTAATAAAGACACGGTCTTTAAATTAAATCTAGGCATCAAGGCTTTCCTGACCCCATCCAATTCTAGGCCAGGACTTGGGGTTATTAATCACAAAAAAACATTTTCGTTTGAATGAGGACGTGAGGGATTTGAAAACAAAGCAGGAGAAGAGAGAATGAAGCTTTTAAAAGATCATAGATACCACCCACGCTACTCAGCAGGGCGTTCGTTGGCCAGATTGAAAGAGTTTATAAATACTGCTCCATTAAGTCAATCATAACATGAAACCAACAAGTTTAGCAAGACTTTTTTTTTTCTTGAAATCACGGATAATGTGCTTTCACATCTGACAAGTCCTTATCACGAACAGATTTTGCTGGCAGATGATGATAGCAAAAGCATTGCTTCAGCAGGATAAATGATAACAGCCATCCAGGTTATTTATTCTGAAAGCATATGAAACTCGGATACAATAATCAGCCCGTGCTGCGTATTCACTGGAAACTAAAGGTTCAGGGATTCCCTGTCCATTTTCAATTGATTTCAATTCGTTTTCAGTTGATTTCAATTTATTTTCAATTGATGTCAATTTATATAGAGACGTGTTTCTCTAAAGTTGGCCATCGATTTAGCGCAACTCGGCAGCCGAAGGATGCCAAAATTCAAATTATTTCTGCTGCTTCTTTGATCTCACCATTGTGTGCAGATAGTCCTCCATTTACAACGGTTTGTTTAATGATGGGTTGAAGTTACAACGGCACTGGGGAAAAAAGGGACTTGGAACCCCTTTTCACACTTAGCAGCGTTGCAGCATCCTCGTGGTCACGTGACTTACGCTCGGATGCTTGACAACTGACTCACACTTATGATGGTCGCACAGTGTCCCGGGGTCACGTGATCCCCTTTTTGTGATCGTCTGACAAGCAAAGTCAATGAGGGATGCTGGATTCACTTAACAACTGGGGTTACTAATTGAACAACTGCACCGATTCCCGTAACAAACATGGCGAAAAGTCGTAAAATGGGAGCAAAGCTCACTTAACAAATTTCTCACATAGCAACATCAGTTTTGTGCTCAATTGGGGGTTGTAAACTTTTCTTTAAGATGGGAAGACTAGACCAGACCATAATAGAATAGAATAGAATAGAATGTAGAGTAGAATACAGTAGAGTAGAGTAGAGTAGTAGAATAGAGTAGAGTAGAATAGAATAGAATAGAATAAATAGAATAGAATGTAGAGTAGAGTAGACTAGACTAGACAAATAGAATAGAATAGAATAGAATAGAATAGAATAGAATGTAGAGTAGAGTAGAATAGAATAGAATAGAATAGAATGTAGAGTAGACTAGAGTAGACTAGATGAATAGAATAGAATAGAATGTAGAGTAGACTAGACTAGACGAATAGAATAGAATAGAATGTATAGTAGAATAGAATAGAATAGAATGTAGAGTTAAGTAGAACAGACTAGACTAGACTAGAATGTAGAGTAGAGTAGAATAGAATAGAATATATGTAATGTAATGTAATGTAATGTAATGTAATGTAATGTAATGTAATGTAGTGTAATGTAATGGAATAGAATAGAATAGAATAGAATAGAATAGAATAGAATAGAATAGAATAGAATAGAATAGAATAGAATAGAATAGAATAGAATGTAGAGTTAAGTAGAACAGACTAGACTAGACTAGAATGTAGAGTAGAGTAGAATAGAATAGAATATATGTAATGTAATGTAATGTAATGTAATGTAATGTAGTGTAATGTAATGGAATAGAATAGAATAGAATAGAATAGAATAGAATAGAATAGAATAGAATAGAATGTAGAGTAGAGTAGAGTAGAGTAGAGTAGAGTAGAATAGAATAGAATAGAATGTATAGTTAAGTAGAACAGACTAGACTAGACTAGACTAGAGCTGGAAGGGACCTTGGAGGTCTTCTAGTCCAACCCCTTGCTCAGACAGAAGACCCTTACAGGATCATAGAAGAACAGAGCTGGGAGGGACCTTAGAGGTCTTCTAGTCCAGCCCCCTGCTCAAACAGGAGCAGGATTGCTTCTGTCAATCCTCAGGCTTCTCCTTCGTTGCTTTGCTCAGCACGACAGGATCCACTTTCCTGAAACAAAGAAGGCCAGCTTCGCAAGTGTGTAAACATCAGCCACCGATGCTATAATTAGTTATTAATTGTATTATTAGAAATTGTGAGTCATTTCCTCCCCTTTCCCAAGAAGCCCTTATCTTCCTATAACAACCGTGTCTCGTTCAAGTCCTCTGCAGGGTGTGTAACCCACATTTTGCCGGTAGATCTTCTGGAGAGAGAGAGAAAAAAAAAATAGAATGGACGGTCAGCTCCAGGCTCTGGGCCCTGAGATGAGTTGGCATAGTTTAGCCTAAGTCTTCTTTCCGAGGTTTTAAGAAATGGCCTTCAACTTTAAACGTGTCGCTGCCACCTCGGCATGGAGTTCCTCCAGTTCTCTTCGGTCACGATTGCAGCTATGCTCCACTTAACGACCACAACCTGAGGCCCAAAACTTCCCTCGCTAAGCGAGACGGTTGCGAAGTGACTCTTGCCCCGTCCTGGCCACAACTGTGAAGGGGAACCACCGCAGTTGTTAAGTTAGGGACAGGGTTGTCGCTTCCCTGTGGACTTCGCCGTCACAAAGTCACAAAAGGGGAATCCCGTGATCGTCCCCGGGACGCCGAAACCGTCAGAAGTACAAGTCAGTTTCACTGGAGGTTTTCTAAGAAGAGACTGGACAACCGCCGGTCTGAAATGGCCTGGGGTTTCCTGCCTGAGCAGGGGGGTTGGACTAGAAGACCTCCAAGGTCCCTTCCGACTCTGTCGTTCTATTCTCTTCAGCGGCCAAGCGTCTGAACTTTGATCACGTGATCACATGGGGATGCTGCTGCAATGGTCGTCAGTGTGAAAATGGTCGTAAGTCAGTTTTTTCAGTGCCATTGTAACTTCGAGAGGTCACTAAATGAACTGTTGTAACTTGAGGACATGTGGTTGGTTCCTGCATCTCAAAAGGGGTTTTAGATGAGGAGTAATGTAAGCAGGTCCTTGGAGGTTATGAGTGGTGAGCAAGGGAGGGAATATATTGCAGGAGAAGAAGGCAGAAGAAGACGAAAGTCCACCCAACTAAGCATGGGAGCATGGAACTATTAGTTGATATTATTATCTTCTTCTTCTTCTTCTTCTTCTTCTTCTTCTTCTTCTTCTTCTTCTTCTTCTTCTTCTTCTTCTTCTTCTTCTTCTTCTTCTTCTTCTTCTTCTTCTTCTCCTCCTCCTCCTCCTCCTCCTTCCTCCTCCTCCTCTTCTTCTTCTTCTTCTCCTCCTCCTCCTCCTCCCCCCTCCTCCTCCTCCTCTTCTTCTTCTTCTCCTCCTCCTCCTCCTCCCCCCTCCTCCTCCTCTTCCTCTTCTTCTTCTTCTTCTTCTTCTTCTTCTTCCTCTCCTCCTCCTCCTCCTCCTTCTCCTCTTTCCTCCTCCTCTCCTCCTCCTCCTCCTCCTCTTCCTCCTCCTCCTCCTTCTTCTCCCTCTTCCTCTTCCTTTTCTCCTCCTCCTCCTCCTCCTCCTCCCCTCCTCCTCCTCCTCTTCTTCTTCTTCTCCTCCTCCTCCTCCTTCTCCTCCTCCTCCTCCTCCTCCTCCTCCTTCTCTTCCTCCTTCTTCTCTTTCTCCTTCTTCTTCTTCCCTCTGTTCATGCAGCCTAGCACTGTGTTGGCTTTTTGGGCAGCTGGCTCCTATTTAAGGGATTGTCTACTATGAGCGATCCTTGGAGCTGTCTGAGCTTGGTTGTTTTCCTGCACGGCCTTACCCAAACTAGGTAACATCATCAACTAATGATGTTACCTAGTTTGGGTAATGAAACATCTTCAAGGAAACAAGGAACCAGGCTCTCTCAATCTCTCCCTCCCTTGCAGTTACACATCAATGTTTGTTAGTTCTTTCCAGCTGCAGAGAGGAGGAGGAGGAGGAGATAGGAGGGAGGAAAGAAGAGAAGAGAAGAGAGGAGAGGAGGAGGAAGGAAGAAGGAAGAAGGAAGAAGGAGGAAGGAGAAGGAAGAAGGGAGGAGGAGGAGGAATATGGGGTTCAGAATGCTCTTGAACAGGCCCAACTGGTGACTAGTGTGAGGGGTCCAAACTGAATATCCAAAGTGCCCTCAGAAATGGTGCTTCCACCCTCCCTCCCTCCCCCCCCTTTTGTGTAATCCCTGGCCCTTCCCCCTTTGTCATGTTCCTTCCTGGCATGAAGAGAGAATCTGATGAAGTTTGTCAGGGCTTGTTCTGTTGTATTTATGTATAATTAAACACCTAGAGCTGTGGGCTCTTTGGCAGCAACAGTGATGATGTAACCAGAAGAGGTTGGTGGGGCTGAAATATCTGGCCTGATTTTCTTTCTTTCTTTCCTTCCTTCCTTCCTTCCTTCCTTCCTTCCTTCCTTCCTTCCTTCCTTCCTTCCTTCCTTCCTCCTCCTCCCCCTTTCTTCTCCTTCTCCCTCCTTCCTTCTCTTTCTCCTTATATTCTCCTCCTCTTCCTTCCTTCCTTCCTTCCTTCTCCTCCTCCCCTTCCTTCCTTCCTTCCTTCCTTCCTTCTCCTCTTTCTCTTCCTCCTCCTCTTCCTTCTCTTTCTCCTCCTCCTTCCCTCTCTCTTTCTCCTCTTCCTTCTCTTTCTCCTCCTCCTCCTTCTCCCTCCTCCTCCTCCTCCTCCTCCTCCTCCTCCTCGTTCTCTCTCTCCTTCTCCTTCTCCTTCATCTCCTTCTCCTGCGTCTCATTTTGAATTATATTTAACCTTTTCTTCTCCCCCTCCTCCTTCTCTTTCTCCTTCCTTCTCCTTCTCCTCTTCTTCCTCTTCCTTCGTTCTGCTGCTCCTGCTCCTCTTCCTCCTCCTCCTCCTCCTCCCTCCCCTTCCTTCCTTCCTTCCTTCCTTCCTTTCTTCCTCCCTCCCTCCCTCCCTCCCTCCCTCTGTTTTTATTTTTACAGAAGCAATCAAAGTTTGTTCTTCAGAATTTCTGCAACACAGTCTTGGGAAGCTGAGGGTGGGGTGCTCCCTTTGGGAGCAAAGGATGGTTTAGCAGGTTATGCAAATGTGCAATTAGGTCAAGGTCTGTTTGATGGAAAAGACAGAATCAGAAGAGACATTTTCTCTGAACTGATTAGAAGTTTCCGTGCTCTGCTTTGGCCTCGTTTAGCACTTAGGATCCAGAAACACGAAGAGGTCTCCGTGTATGGGGGGGGGGGAGCCCATGTATGTGTCGGAGCCCATGCTCAGGGAACTTCTCTCTACCAGAATCTGTGGCTATATTCTGTGAGTCATATTTATGTGGTGCCTTCCTATTGGTTGATGGGTGCGTTGAGGCCTGGCGATTGGCTGCTGTTTCCTTGTGCTGCCAAGCTCTCGGCTCCTAAATGCCAGATAAGCTGGTGGTAAATCAGTCCCTCTGTTGACTGACAAGGGCCTCGGGTGGGACTAGAACTCACCGTCTCCTGGCGATTGGCCCAAAGTCACCCAGCAGGCTTTCATGTCTAAGATTGGACTAGAACTCACAGTCTCCTGGTGATTGGCCCAAAGTCACCCAGTTGGCTTTCATGTCTAAGATTGGACTAGAACTCACAGTCTCCTGGTGATTGGCCCAAAGTCACCCAGTTGTCTTTTACGCCTAAGGCGGGACTAGAACTCCCAGTCTCCTGGTGATTGGCCCAAAGTCACCCAGCTGGCTTTCATGTCTAAGATTGGACTAGAACTCACAGTCTCCTGGTGATTGGCCCAAAGTCACCCAGCTGGCTTTCATGCCTCAGGTGGGACCAGAACTCACAGTCTTCTGGTGATTGGCCCAAAGTCACTCAGATGGCTTTCATGCCTAAGAACATTTCCCTGGCTATTTTTGTGCCTGCTCAGCCGACAATCTTAGTAGCTGCAAAATTGAACCTATGCCCTTGTTCATGGCAGTGTGAGGTCAACCAATGAGTTTGGGTCTCCTTGTCGCTTGTGTTCTTGTAGTCTGAGGGTTAGCTTCTTCCCTGTCTGTCCTATATAATCACCGGGGCAACCCATGCCGATTCTGTTATGATCCATGAAAGGTCTTTGTCCTCTTTATCCTCCATCTTTGTCCTTTTTCAATCCGGGCTTCTTCACTCTTGTTTTATATTCTCTATACGGCCCACACACTTTTGTTGTCTTCCTAAGACAGTGATGGCGAACGTTTTAGAGACCGAGTGCCCAAACCGCAACCCAAAACCCCCTTATTTATCACAAAGTGCCAGGGGTCCATCAGCATTGTGGTGCCCTCAGGGGGTGCATGCCAAAACCAGGGGTGCAAAAACGGGCCACCGTGCTGCAAGGCGCAAAAACGGCCACCACTGTGCTGCGGGGCGCAGATACAAGGCGCTGCACCAAGCAAGAACGGGGCAGGACTAGTGAGTATCATGCAGGCACTAGCCCCGCCTCATTTGCAGCGCGTGCATACTCGTGGCCCCGTGCATGCACATGCACATGTAAAATGCTTCCCCCTCCCTTTTCTTCCAGTCCGCCAATCGACAATGGTTGGTGACCTCTGCTCTACCACCTCTACTCGAGCTTGCTAGTCGGCTGCTTCGCCTCCTTTGTGCTGGGTGGGGCTCCTGCTCCGGGAGCAGGAGCCCTACCCAGCCTGATGGACCTGCTGCTGGCGGCGGCACGCGTGCCAACAGTGAGGGCTCCGTAGGTTCGCCACCACTGTCCTAGGAAGTTGTTCCTTTGCTCTTTTTGCTTTTAAGGTGAGAAGACCTCCATGTTTTGTTCCTAAACCTGTAGGGGCCCAGCTACAGACCCTGAAGCAGAGAAGGAAGAAGCTATGGTCAAGCAGCTTGGCTTAGTTGACCTGAATTCAGGGACCACTGAAAGCCATCACTTTCACCTGTGGGCAACTTCTTTTGGGGTTGACGACACCGTGTAGAAGCAAGAGGAACTAGTAATTGCAAATATGCAAGCTTGGAGATAAATAAAATCCAGAGACTTAGCTGGCAGCCAGATCAGGGAATTCACGCACAGCCTAATCCAAAGTTACTCAGCCGGCTTTCATGCCTAAGGCAGGACTTGAACTCACAGTCTCCTGGGAACTTGAGCATCACCCTCAAACCACATTCTTCCATTATATTTCCAGAGAATCCTTCTGCATGGAGCTTCATCACAGTCTCAAATTCAGTCTGTTTTACAATTCAACTTTGCCATCTTCCTCCCAAGTCTTTGTCTCCTAAAATAATGAGTGTCTAGGTCAGGGGTAGGCAACCTTGGCTCTTTGATGACTCGTGGACTTCAACTCCCAGAATTCCTGAGCCAGCCATGCTGAGGGGAAAGGGAGACGTTTCCAAGCTGAGCCATGCTGGCTCAGGAATTCTGGGAGTTGAAGTCCATGAGTCATAAAGGGGGCCATAGTTTCCCCCATGCTGGCTCAGGAATTCTGGGAGTTGAAGTCCATGAGTCATGAAGGGGCCATAGTTTCCCCCATGCTAGCTCAGGAATTCTGGGAGTTGAAGTCCATGAGTCATGAAGGGGCCATAGTTCCCCCATGTTGGCTCAGGAATTCTGGGAGTTGAAGTCCACCAGTCATAAAAGAGCCAAGGTTGAGGACCTCTGATACAGGGCAGGGGTGGGGAACCTTGGCTCTTTTATGACTCGCGGACTTCAACTCCCAGAATTCCTGAGCCACAATGTCTCAGCTTGGAAACCTCTCCCTTTCCCCTCAGCGTGGCTGGCTCAGGAATTCTGGGAGTTGAAGTCCACGATCATAAAAGAGCCAAGGTTGCCTACCCCTGTCTAGGTCTTTCTTGGTCCTGCTGAAGAAGTAGGAAGACTTTCCCTCCATTCTTGAGTTCCTCCTTTTCCTGTCTTGCTATCTCTTCAGGCTGTTCTCAAGATTTCTTCTCCTTTTTTTTCAAAATCGGAAAAGCACAGCCCTTCAGCCTTGCGTCCTCAAATCCACTGATAGCTTTTGACATTCTCTTATTTCTCTCTGTTTCGGCAAATGTCAGAACAGATTGGCTGCCATCTGGACATGACAGACAGATGCCAGAGGGAGTGAACCCCTTTGGAACCTGGCCAGGACTCTGAAGACAGGATCAGAGATAGTGGACAAGTGACCTTCATTGACTGTAGGATACTTAAATGTCTATCAACTGAATTTGGTAATTAGCAGAGCAAGGTAGAGCACAGCAGAGCCGAGTCCCGGAATGAAGAATGGAATAGAGTTGAATAGACTTGCAGTATTTCTCAACCTTGACAATTCCAAGGCATGTGGACTTCAACTCCCAGAATTCCACAGCCAGCAATGCTGGCTGTGGAATTCTGGGAGTTGAAGTCCACATGCCTTAAAATTGTCAAGATTGAGAAACACTGGAGTAGAGTATTTGGCTGAAGAACAGAGCAGAGTAGTAAACCAGAAACGAGACACCGAAGATTCAGAATAACAGAACAACAGTTGTTTTTTTTTTTTAACCAACAAAACAAAACAAAGCAAAGCAAAGCAAAACATAACACACATACCCACACAGTATATACTCCTCTCCCTTTTTTTTTTAACAGCAATTACGTAACGGTAATCTTCTATTATTTACATTTCCCCCCCTTATTCTTCTTTAGAATATTTGTCCTTATTGCCCCGTTGTTTCTTATTTACATTTTTCTTCCTTCATATTCTACTTCTTACTAAGAATAATTCATATTATTATTTTTTTTTTCAAAGATAATTTTTATTAAATTTTTGAAATTTTACAAAAACAAAACAATCTTCCCCCCAACCTCCCCAACCCTCCCATTCCCTCCCCCGACTTTCCCAGAGCTGAATATAGGCTTAATTAAAATTTCATCAAAAAATCTTTAAAAAGATATAAACCATAAATGAATCTAACATTAGTTAGAAATCTAAATACATTAATTAGAAAAATTATAAAATAATTAACAATAGTATATATATATATATATAAAAAAACATGAATACAAAAAATAAATGTTTACAAAGGAAAAGAATAAAAAAAAGAAAAAAGAAGAACAAAAAAACAAAAAAAACCAAAATATTCCATTTTAAATATAAATTGTTAAAAAACTAAGTAATATTTTTTTATATCCAACTTATGTTGTATAAAATCTATCCATTTTTCTTGAAGGATCAATCGCCTGAGAAGTATGTTGCGGTATGGAAAAAATGGAATAATTCATATTATTATTATTATACATTATTATACACATATTTTCACTTTTGACCTTTCCATATTTATTCTCCTCTATTATTTCTAGTCTCCAACCAGTCATACCACTTGTTCCATGTTATATAGTACTCTGTGTCTTCCTTTTCTTTTATCTCTTTTGTTAATTTGTCCATCTCAGCACAGTCCAGGATTTTTCTTATCACTTCTTCTTCTGTGGGTATATTCTCATTTTTCCAGCACTGTGTATATGCTATTCTTGCCGCCGTTATTATATGTAAAATTAAATACCGTATTTCTTTACTATATTTTCTGTTTAAAATTCCCAACAAAAAGATCTCTGGTTTCCAGTCTATGGGTTGGTCTATTATTTCTTCTATCCATTTTCTTATTGTAGTCCAGTATTTTTTTGCAACTGGGCATGTCCACCATAAATGATAATATGTTCCATGTACTTTTTTACATTTCCAGCATGTTGGGGAATTGTTCTGGAACATCTTGGCAAGCTTTGCTGGTGGAAGATGCCATCTGTAAAACATCTTCAACTGGTTTTCCTTGTAAGGGACTTTGGAGGTCTTCTAGTCAAACCCACTGCTCAAGCAGGAGACCTTTTGCCATATCTGATAAATGGTAATCTCTTCTTAGAAACCTCCAATGATGGAGCATCCACAACATCTGGGGGCAAGCTGTTCCACTGGTTAATTGTCCTCATTGTCAGGAAATTCCTCCTTAGTTCCAGGTTGCTTCTCTCCTTGATGAGTTTCCATCTGTTGCTTCTTGGCCTGCCTTCGGGTGCTTTGGAGAACAGCTTGACTCCTTGTCCCAAAGGTGCTTTTTCAAGAGGTAACCGGACTTTCTGGTTTTTCTATAAAGGCGTTTCACTTCTCATCCAAGAAGCTTCTTCAGAGCTTGGATGAGAAGCGAAACGTCTTCAAAGGAAAAACCAGAATGTCCGGTTGCCTCTTGAAAAAACACCTTTGGGACAAACCAGGACCTGGATGACTTGAGAATCTCCATAACTGACCCCCTGTTCTTTGTGGCAGCCCTTCAAATATTGGAAGACTGCCCTCGTGTCATGTTACAAAAGCATCCTTTGAAATAAAGTTCTCCTTCATTTCATGGAAACCAAGGTAGACAAAGGAATTGGAAGGAGAGGCAGAGAGAGAGAGGCCTGTGAGACTAAGAAATGAAGAGAGAGAAAGATGCTTGTGTACAGAGAGGGCAAGTCCTTGTTTCAGAAAACATTGAGGATGAAGCAAGATCTTGGGGAGATTCAGGAGCCTGCAGATAAAGGAGAATCCAGGGATAGTTTGTGCCTGGTTTGTTTGAGACCAAGGACAGGAAACTCCATGTGCAGGGGTAGGCAACCTGGGCTCTTTTATGACTCGTGGACTTCAACTCCCAGAATTCCCGAGCCAGCCATGCTGAGGGGAAAGGGAGAGGTTTCCAAGCTGAGCCATGCTGGCTCAGGAATTCTGGGAATTGAAGTCTGCGAGTCATAAAAGAGCCAAGGTTGCCTATCCCTGGCTCAGTCCATTGTTTCTCCACCTCAACAACTTTAAGAGGGGTGGACTCCAACTCCCAGAATTCCTGAGCCAGCCATGCTGAGGGGAAAGGGAGAGGTTTCCATGCTGCGCCATGGCTGGCTCAGGAATTCTGGGAGTTGAAGTCCACGAGTCATAAAAGAGCCAAGGTTGCCTACCTCTGGCCTAGACCTAGGCCGCTTTATGACTCATGGACTTCAACTCCCAGAATTCCTCAGCCAGCATGGGGGAACTATGGCCCCTCCATGACTTGTGGACTTCAACTCCCAGAATTCCTGAGCCAGCATGGCTCAGCTTGGAAACCTCTCCCTTTCCCCTCAGCGTGGCTGGCTCAGGAATTCTGGGAGTTGAAGTCCACCAGTCATAAAAGAGACAAGGTTGCCTAGCCCTGTCCATGTGGTTTCCTGAAGGGTGAACAACACAAGCAACTGGCCTTGAGAAAGACCAAAAAAGAATATGAAAGAGAAGGGAAGCACAAGTCAGAGGTTGCATTTGGTATCTTCTTGAGAACCTACATTTGCCTCCGGACTTGTCAAAGAGTATCTCTCCTCTGATAAGAACAAGGTGGATGAGTCATTAAATGCCTAGTAATCTTTCCTAAGATCTTTGTTCTCTCTCGTTTGAAGGCAAAGTTAGTTTTCTTGCTAAAAGTCTTGACAACATAGGGAGAAACATCTGTGCACAGAGTCCCAAAGATGCTTTTTCCAAAAAGCAATTGGACAGTCTTGGGTTGTTTTTTTTTTCTTCTTTGAAAACGTTTTGCTTCTTTTTTTCGGTAACAAATTTTATTGGTTTTCCAGTTTTACACTGGAGTATTTGGAAAGCAACGTGGTGATTGGGTTAGTCAATAGTTCAATAACAAAATCTTTAGTACATATCTCAAGTTACATCATCAAAAATTTTGTCTTGTCCAAGAAGCTTGTTCAGTTCAGAAACTTCACGGATGAGAAGCGAAATGTTTTCAAAGGAAAAAAACAAAACCCAAGAAAGTACAGTTGACTTTTGGGGGTCGGGGAAAGCACCTTTGGGTGACCTAGAGATTGAGAATCCCCATAGACATTTGTGCCCAGTGATTTACACCAACGTTTTTCTACTACTGCAGTTCCAGAATTTATTTATTTATTTATGAGACTTATATACCGCTTTAAGTGCAAGCACTCTTTAAGCGGTGTACACCAGTAAGCAATGTATATATATATTTACATTGCCCCCAACAATCTGGGTCCTCATTTTACCTACCCCGGAAGGATGGAAGGCTGAGTCAACCTTGAGCCCGGTGAGATTTGAACCGCTGACCTGCTGAACACAGTCAGCTAAAGTGGCCTGCAGTACAGAATGATATATTTCCAGTCCGTCTCCCTTTGCTCTTTGAGAAGAAACTTACAGATCAGGGGCGGGATTCAAATAGGTGAGCAACTAGTTCTCTGCGTGGATGCCGCTTCCGGAACTCCATTCTGGGCCTGCTGGGCAACAAAAAATTAATACCGGTTCTGCC
>JAKSXO010000056.1:2847664-2895164 GCA_024509115.1 Crotalus helleri | reverse complement strand
TCCTCCTCTTCTTCTCCTCCTCCTCCTCCATTATCTAGAACACGTGAAGATACATGCCAGATTTTCTAGAGAAATGTAATTATAGCTTTTTGCCTGAAGGCTTAGTTTTTAACAGGGGAGAGGAATCGGAAGGCAGCGAAAACCAGGTAGAAGACAAGGATAACTTACAATAATGAACCTAAAAAATCCAACAACAAACCTGGAGTTTGGTTGCCCCTTTTGGAACCTCCGGTGATGGAGCACCCACAATTTCTGGTGGCAAGCTGTTCCACTGATTCATTGTCCCCACTGTTAGGAAGTTTCTCCTGAGTTCCAGGTTCTTCTCTCCTTGATTCATTTCCATCTGTTGATTCTTCCCTTGCCTTCAGGTGCTTTGGAGAGTAGCTTGACTCCCTCTTCTTTGTGTTTTTCAAAAGATGGTCACATGACCCTGGGACACTGCAACCGTCATAAGTACAAGCCAGTTGCCATGTGTCTGAATTTCGATCAAATGACCCTGGGGATGTCGCCACAGACATAAGTGTGAAAAACGCTCACACATCGCTTTTTTTCTGTGCCATTGTAACATTGAATGGTCACTGAACGAAGGACCACACCTGTACAAGGGATCCAGAAAATCCATTTCTTCTAGGACAGAAGGATAGAATCAAGGTCACATGAAGTGTTGATACCACTTTACAAGGCCTTGGTAAGGCCACACCTGGAATACTGCATCCAGTTTTGATCACCACGATGTAAAAAAGATGCTGAGACTCCACAAAGAGGACAGAGAAGAGCAACAAAGGTGATTAGGGGACTGGAGGCTAAAACATATAAGGAACAGTTGCTAGAATTGGGTATGTCTAGTTTAATGAAGAGAAGGATGACGGGGGATATGATAGCAGCGTTCCAGTATCTCAGGGGCTGCCCCAAAGAAGAGGGAGTCAAGCTATTTTCCAAAGCGCCTGAAGGCATGGCAAGAAGCAATGGATGGAAACTCATCAAGGAGAGAAGCAACTTAGAACTAAGGAGAAACTTCCTGACAGTGAGGACAATTAATCAGTGGAACAACCTGCCTCCAGAAGCTGCGAATGCTCCAACCCTCCAAGACTGGACAGCCATTTGTCCAAAATGATATAGGGTTTCCTGCCTGAGCAGGGAGTTGGACTAGATGACCTCCAAGATCCCTTCCAACTCTGTTGTTGTTACATTCTATGGCTCAAGCCAGAATGTTCCTTCAAAAAAAACGAGTAGGTTGGACATTAGCTAAATTTGGTCCAAAATGCTGAATCAACAGATGGCTTGTTCAGAAGGAGGCACCCACCACCTCCTGCAGAGACATTGGCACCACTAATGAAGTCTTAATCACCTCCTGAATCCAATCTTGTTTGCGTTCAGCTGGACAAATCCTCCAGTCTGGGTATAAATCCAGTTGAGTCATTTTGAAGAACCTGACCTCCATCTTTCTATGCTCAATAAAGATCCAGGTTGGCCTTATAAGACAGCAGCCATGTCACCTCCTTCCACTTTGCATAAGAGGTCTCCAACTCTGAAGAAACCTGAGCAGCTTTGTCTGCCAGGAAGTCCAATAAACAGGTTGTCCTCAATCAGAATGCAGCTGGAAGGGACCTTGAAGGTCTTCTAGTCCAACCCATTGCTCAAACAGGAGACCCTACGCCATTTCAGACAGATGACTGTCCAGTCTCTTCTTAAAAGCCTCCAGTGTTGGAGCACCCACAACTTCTGGTGGCAAGATGTTCCACTGATTAATTGTCCTCCCTTTCAGGAAATTCCTCCTTCTTTCTATTGTTTCCAATCACAATAGAGCTGGAAGGGACCTTGGAGGTCTTCTAGTCCAGCCCCCTGCTGAAGCAGGAGACCCTCTACCATCTCAAACAGGTGACTGTCCAGTCTCTTCTTTGAAAACCTCTAAGGATGGAATACCCACAACTTCTGGACGCCAAGCTGTTCCATTGCTTTTGTAAAGCTGTACAAATTACAACAGCTCATTTAGTGACTGTACATTAGTGAGCGAACAGTCAGTGAGTTAACAGTCAGTTAGTGAACCGTTCAATTAGTGATCGTTCCAAGTTACAACGGCACTGGAAAAAGTGTCTTAGGACCACCTTTCACCCTTACACCCGTTGCAGCATCCCCACCGGTCACCTGATCCAAATTCGGGCTCTTGGCAACCGACTCGTATTTATGACGGTGGCGGAGTCCCGGGATCACGCGATCCCCTTTTGGTGACCTTCTGACAGTCAATGGGGAAGCCAAACTCACTTAACAACCGTGTTACGAACTTAAGAGTTGCAGGGATTCGCTTAGCAGCCGTGGGAAGAAAGGTCACAAAGTCGCTGAGGCCACTTGGAGCTTGATCTGTTTATCTGCCCGAGTGGCCTCAACGACTCTCCGAGGGAGCGCAAACGAGCAGAGGACTGTCGGGAATACGAATCCTTCCGTTCTCCACCCTTCAGTCAGAATCGAACTGGGACAAGACAGATTGTAAGATTTGGACGAAACTCACTTAACAAATGTCCCTTAGCGACAGAAAGTTGCTTTTTTCCCCCCAAGAGGCAACTGGACTTTGTTTTCCTTGAAGAGGTTTCAATTCCCATCCAAGAAGCTTCTTTGGTTGTGATTGAAGGGTGGAGAATGGAAGATTCACGTTCCTTCCAGTCCTCTGGTCCTTAGCGTTCCTTCTGAGAGTCATTGAGGCCACTTGGAGGCTTATCTGTTTAGCTGTCCAAGTGGCTTCAACGACTCTCAGAGGGAGCGCAAATGACCAGAGGACTGTCAGGAATATAAATCCTTTTGTTCTCCACCCTTCAGTCAGAACTGAACTGTCTCTTAACAAATGTGTCTCTTAGCCCTTAGCAACAGAAATCTGGGACATGATTGTGCTCGTATGTCGAGTTGTAAATAAAATAGATGCAGGGATTTTGTAGAGCGTCAGTGGAGCACAGCTGGTTTTGGGGTGTCTCTAACTGGGGGGACCCAAATCTGAAAACCAGAATAATATTCCCTATCCGGCCCAAAAATGTTTCACAAGGAGATCTTATTTTTAGTTATTTATCGCAGCTGAAGTGGGTCCTGAGTGTGATGTTTTGTGCAGCACGAAGGTTTCCACGCTGGAGATCTGAAGTGTGTGTTTCATTTAATAAATATATGCATGTTAAGAGTAAGCGTCATAGGCCGGGATTCTTTTTTAAGGAATGTACTTATCGGTTCCAAAAATTGGTGTTCATGAGAATGGCATTTTGAACATCATGAAATTGTACACACGTATGTGTGTGTGTGTGTGTATACACAGGGTAGAATCGCGTCCTTTTGTCTGTAGCAGGTGTAACTTTTTAAGTTAATAAGAAACATTGGAAAATGAGGCAGCCCAGGGGGTCCTCAATATTGTGACTTTGCAGACAGCTCGAGAAAGCATCTTATAAGCCGGTTGGCACAGTGGAATTTTCTGGGCAGCCTGGCTAGTTAGTAACACCCATGGCTATTTTTGACCCCCCCTCCCCCCCCACGGAAGAAGGCAACTTTAAAACTTCAGAATGGAAGAAAAGCTTTTAAACCTTCACAGGATGCCATTTGTTGTTTTTCCTGGGCAGACTTGTCTGTTTGCCAGAATGATAATTTGAATAGAATAGAGCTGGAAGGGACCTTGGAGGTCTTCTAGTCCAGCCCCCTGCTCAAGCAGGAGGACCTACACCATCTCAGACAGTACCCACATAATGTTTTCTGATTTTATATCTATCTATCTATCTATCTATCTATCTATCTATCTATCTATCTATCTATCTATCTATCTATCTATCTATCTATCTATCTATCTATCTATCTATCTATCTATCTATCTATCCATCCATCCATCCATCCATCCATCCATCCATCCATCCATCCAAACATCCATTCTGTTTTTCTCATCTACCTGTCTGTCTCTCTGTCTGTTCGTCATCCATCCATCCATCCATCCATCCACCTATCCTTTTTATATCTATCTATCTATCTATCTATCTATCTATCTATCTATCTATCTATCTATCTATCTATCTATCTATCTATCTATCTATCTATCTATCTATCTATCTATCTATCTATCTATCCATCCATCCATCCAAACATCCATCCATCCATCCATCCATCCATCCATCCATCCATCCATCCAAACATCCATTCTGTTTTTCTCATCTACCTGTCTGTCTCTCTGTCTGTTCGTCATCCATCCATCCATCCATCCACCTATCCTTTTTATATCTATCTATCTATCTATCTATCTATCTATCTATCTATCTATCTATCTATCTATCCATCCATCCATCCATCCAAACATCCATTCTCTTTCTCATCTACCTGTCTGTCTCTCTGTCTGTCATCCATCCATCCATCCATCCATCCATCCATCCATCCATCCATCCATCCATCCATCCATCCATCCATCCATCCATCCATCTATCTATCTATCTATCTATCTATCTATCTATCTATCTATCTATCTATCTATCTATCTATCTATCTATCTATCTACTGTATCTATCCATCCAAACATCCATTCTCTCTTTTTCTCATCTACCTGTCTGTCTCTCTGTCCATCATCCATCCATCCATCCATCCATCCATCCATCCATCCATCCATCCATCCATCCATCCATCCAAACATCCATTCTCTTTCTCATCTACCTGTCTGTCTCCATCCATCCTTTTTCTATCTATCTATCTATCTATCTATCTATCTATCTATCTATCTATCTATCTATCTATCTATCTATCTATCTATCTATCTACCTACCTACCTACCTACCTACCTACCTATCTACCTATCATGTGAAAGATGTAAGTCTGATAACCCCCATTCGTTGAGGAAAAGAACAGAAGGAGATGGAGACGGTTGAGATAAGATTTGATTCTCAAGTGTAGAAAGAGAAGAATTATGACGTGCATGGATTCTTGCTTTGGATTTTATTTATTCTGATGTTGGATCTCACATTTCCTGAAAAGACTGTAGGCCTAATTGCTGCAGCTTTTCATTCTGGCAGGAAATGAATTAGGTCGTGAATACAACGCTCTTCTTTAAATGTTTCAGTTTGAATTTTGTCATAACAGATTGAAAATCCCTGACATTCGACGGAGCATTTGGAAAAGTTAGAGTTTTCTCCAAATGAAAGTTTCCCCCAGATTATCTACTGTCTCCTTCCAACATTGATACCCCCTGGCAATCTCCGATGCAGAATGTTGTGTTACTTTGTGCAGGTACTGTAGATGTGCGTACTATTAAGTAATGGGATATGAGTAAGATATACAGTACACCCTTCCTGTCGTTGTCAAGAAAGAGATTTCTTAAGCAGCCTGATCTAAGAGAAGAAGTAAAACGAAGATGGCTAAAAATACTTTTTTTGCACCCGTGTATTTTAGCAGCCGTACGTCCGTTTTGTTTTTGTTTTTTCTTTTTCCCGAATAAATGTGTAATTTAGCCAGTATATTATCAGGGTTTCCTTCATCTATTTCTCTTTCCTCTACGCATTATACCTGGCTTGAAAAGGGTGCCCAGTTGCCCCGTGATTAAATAATGGTTTCAGGTTGCTTTTATAGCTTCCTTTTCCATTCTAAAAGCTTTTATTCGGGAATTGGAAATCAATTTAAATGCAGCGTAAATCCAAAACAGTTGTGTATTTGTTTTTTTTTTTTTCCCTCGGTGGCATCCTGCTGTCTCTCCTTTTCCCTGAAAAAAAAAACAACCCCGTTGCTTCTGACCTAATTCCTTCCTCTTGGTTGCCCTAATCCTCGAACGGGAATTTAATGCAATTTTTTCACAATAAACGGAGCGCAGAAAGCCAATCGAGAGAGAAGAGAGGAATCAAAGACCACAGCAGGCAAATTGCCTTAAAGAAGGAATAATAATAACGAATGTCACAAATGCAGGCTGCTGTCTCCCCTGAAGCATGACATATAATACAGGTTGTCCTCGACATACAACGGCCCCGGAGCCCCGTATTTCTGTGGCTAAGTGAGACGATGGTTCAGTCGGGCTTTGCCCCAGTTTACGACCTTTCTCGCCGCAGTTGTTAAGGGAATCGCCGCAGTTGTTAAGTCGGGAACAGGGCCGTTAAGCGAACCTGGATCCCCCCCCCCGTGCACTTTGCTGGTTAGAAGGTCGCAAAAGGGGGTCACGTGACACCCCCCCCCCAGGGATGCTGCAACCGTCACAGATATGAGCCAGTGGCCAATTGTCTGAATTTTGGTCATGTGATCACGGAGATATGGTGGTTAAGTGTGAAAAAACGATCCTCGGTCTTTTTCTTCAGGGATGTTTTAACTTTGAATGGCCACCAAACCACCCGTTGTATGCAACGGAAGCAAATTGTTGTGGCTCAGGGTTGAACTTTGGGGAGTCCACTCCTTACTAGCCCGGATGATGTTGGATAATGAAACAAAAAAGAAAGAAAAACCAAGCTCAGAGAGGACCAAGGACTCCACAGTCTTTTTCCTCCTCCTCCTCCTCCTCCTCCTCCTCCTCCTCCTCCTCCTCCTCCTCCTCCTCCTCCTCCTTTTCCTTTTCCTTCTCCTCCTCCTCGTCCTTCTCCTTCTCCTCCTTCTCCTTCTTCTTCTCCTTCTTTTCCTTTTCCTTCTCCTCCTCCTCCTCCTTCTCCTTCTCCTCCTCCTTCTCCTTCTCCTTCTTCTCCTTTTCCTTTTCCTTCTCCTCCTCCTTCTCCTCCTCCTCCTCCTCTTCCTCCTCCTCTCTGCATACCCCACTCCTTACTTGCACTGATGATGTTACCTAGTTAGATAATGAAACATCTGTAAGGAAGAAAAACCAAGCTCAGAAAGCACCAAGGATTCCACAGTCTTTTTTCCTCCTCTTCCTCCTCCTCTTCCTCCTCCCCCTCCCCCTCCTCCTCCTCCTCTCTGCATACCCCACTCCTTACTAGCACTGATGATATGACCTAGTTGGGTAATGAAATGTCCATAAGAAAAAACAAAAACTCAGAGAGCCCCAGAGACCCCACACTCTTTTTCCTCCTCCTCCTCCTCCTCCTCCTCCTCCTCCTCCTCCTCCTCCCTGCATACCCCACTCCTTACTAGCACTGATGATATGACCTAGTTGGGTAATGAAATGTCCATAAGAAAAAAAAAACCAAACAAACTCAGAGAGCCCCAGAGACCCCACACATTATACACAGCGCGGATATATTGAGTTAAACTACAGTGGGCCTAAAAAGAGATTACATCTCCTTGTTTAGCTGAGGATAATCACCTGTGCTAATGACTTCTTGGTCACGTGCAGAGAGGATGCTTATCTACCCGTATTGTGTATCAGAGAAGATTAGGCTGTGTTTTGAGTCCACGGGCATGCTGAGTTGCATGACTGTATGAACGTAGAACTCCAGGACCTGCCAGTCAGCTGGACACCTGCTTCAGACTTGGACAGGAGACCACCAGGAAATCGTAGGACTGAGAAGCTGAGAAACATCTCAGAAGACAGCAATGGCAAACTGGGTCTGGATTGCTGCTGAGAAGGGCTACAACTAGGAGAATAGTTTTATTTTAGTCCATAATTTTCACCCCAGTTGGGACACTCTGGTTTTTATGCAGTTGCCTTCAGGTAATAAAAATGTAGGGCAAAAGCTGCTAGGGCATCTGACCTCAGCAGCAGAGTAGAGCGAGAAGCATCAACAACGATCAACATCATTATTATCTGTGGGATGAATTCAGGTTGGGCTAAACTTAGTATGTCCTGCAGGCACAGTTAATGTCTGAGTGGAACAGGATTTCTCTGGAATAGCAGTTAATCTACAAATCTACAATTTAAGTTTTACGAAAGATTAAAGAGAGACAAGGTGCTTATCTTGCCCAGTTTGGAGCATGTCAGAGGACAGAATCTTGTTTACATCATTTAACACATTAGAAAACATAATGCAATAATCTCGCCATAACGCCACCAGCTTAATTGCCTGCTTGCTGAATGGTCCACGCAGCACTGAATGTTAATAGATCATATTAGTTCAGTTAAACCAGTGGTTCTCAACCTTTTTAATGCCACGACCCCCAACCGGTCGTAAGTCGAGGACTACTCAACCGGTCGTAAGTCAAGGACTACTCAACCGGTCATAAGTCGAGGACTACTCAACTGGTGCAGCACCATTTGCAGAATGGGACTTTTGGCGGGCTCAGCAGGGCAGAGACAGCCTGGACAATTCCTATTGGCTTTTGAAAGCCAATAGAATTAGACTCTATTCAAGAGAGTCTATTCTACTGGCTTCCAAAAGCCAATAGAATAAAAGGGAGGAGCACAGCTAAGGAAAAGGGGGAAAAATGGCAGACTGCGTTGTTTGGCGACCCCCATGAAATGGTCGTTCGACCCCAAATGAGGTCCCGACCCGCAGGTTGAGAACCGCTGAGTTAAACTTTCTTGAACAGTTGGGTTTTTTGCCTCGTTCTCGCTGATTATGTTCAGAGGCCTCTTTCTGCCTTGGTCAGGCCACACTTGGAATATGGCATCCAGTTTTGGTCGCCACAATATAAAAAACGTTGAGACTCTAGAACGGGGTTAGGCAACCTTGGCTCTTTTATGACTGGTGGACTTCAACTCCCAGAGTTCCTGAGCCAGCCACGCTGAGGGGAAAAGGAGAGGTTTTCAAACTGAGCCATGCTGGCTCAGGAATTCTGGGAGATGAAGTCCACGAGTCATAAAGGAGCCAAGATTGCCTACCTCTGCTCTAGAAAGAGTGCAGAGAAGAGCAACAAAGATGATTAGGGGACTGGAGGCTAAAACATACGAAGAACAGTTGCAGGAATTGGGTAGGTCTATTTTAATGAAGAGAAGGACGAAAGGTGACATGATAGCAGTGTTCCAATATCTCAGGGGTTGCCCCAAAGAAGAGGGAGTCAAGCTATTCTCCAGAGCACCTGAAGGCAGGACAAGAAGCAACGGATGGAAACTAATCAAGGAGAGAAGCAATCTAGAACTAAGGAGAAACTTCCTGACAGTTAGAACAACCTGCCTCCAGAAGCTGTGAAGGCTCCAACACTGAAAATTTTTAAGAAGAAACTGGAGGGGACCAGCCTGGTGCCCATCATGGATCAGAGGTTGGGGGTCCTCTGGTACATGGTCTCCTGTCTGAGCAGGGGGTTGGACTAGAAGACCTCCAAGGTCCCTTCCAACTCTGTTATTCTGTTAATCTGCTGATCAATATTTTTGATCAAGGCAACTACGTAATAAATCAGAGGTTTCTAAAAAAAAAAAAAAAAGCCAAATCTCCAGAAATACAGACAACCAAGAAGCTTGGTTAGATATAAGCACCAGATTGATGGCTCGCCAAGACACGACATTATGTGCAAGGGAACCTTAGGGATGAAATATGTAACCGAAAACCTAAAATGAAGCATTATAATAAGGATTCTTTGGAGCCCAAAGGATTTTTTATAGGTTTCTATTGGCAGCAGACTAGACAATGATGAGATTAAAAAGAGGCTTATGGCAGTAGCCTGGACAAATTTATGTGTCTTTTTACCCTGTTTGATTAAATAGATTACATTACTCTGTATTTTAAACTGGCATGCTTACTCTAATTTTAAAAGAAACTGGGTGGGTCGTTCTAACTCTGTAGCATTAACTGAGTCGAGATGTGACATCCTTTCCCTCTTATTAAATTGTCATTCCAGGTGCAGAGAAAGCAAAACTATTTTTTTTTAAAAAAAATGAGCATTTAATTGTAACTTTGAACTGTCACTAAATAAATGATTGTAAATCAAGGATTATCTGTATTTGAGAACGTCAAAGATCACTTCTCTGTTAGGCGGTGGACGTCGTGCCAAATCGCTCTTTGTGATTGTAGTGCCGTGCAGACAACAACACATATGTATATATATATACCTTCCCCTTTTGTCCCTATCAGTGTACGCTTAAGGGCCTCGTGACAGCACGACAGAACACAATTAATGTCGCTAGTTTCTGGGCAAGAATCTGTTTCATTTGTACATATTTGAATGTTTAAATGTTATGTCATACAGTATGCCTTATTTTTAATGGTGACGCTTCTGATACAACGAATAAACAAACAAACAAACCAAGAATTAGATAAGATAACCTTTACTGTAATTTTTTACTGTGAGCAGTAATTAATTTCACATTAAATCTGAAATTATCTTGCCTGCTCTCAAAAGAAAGTAAATATCTACCCATACACATACATAACACACATATACACATACTATATACTAATGGTAATACTACTACTATTACTACTACCAATATCACCATTACTACTACTACTACTAATAATAATAATAATGTTGGAAGGGACCTTGGAGGTCATCTAGTCCAACCCCCTGCTCAGGCAGGAAACCCTATACCATTTCAGACAAATGGGTTGTCCAGTCTCTTCTTAAAAACTTCCAGGGTTGGAGCATTCACCGCTTCTGGAGGCAGGTTGTTCCACTGAGTAATTGTTCTAACTGTCAAAAAATATGTATATACATATACATATAGAGAGAGACAGTGATTAATATTTACACATATTATATGTCTATGGGCGTAGGTATATATACTTTGTGGTATCCAAAGCAGAACATCCAGATTCAGCCACAGTTATTAATCACTGTCCATTTTGAATACATAGTGTAAAGCGGACACTTGAGAGTTCACAAAGTTGATGCTGTATGGAACAAAACTCTGTCTGAATCTGGATATTCCGCTTCAGATACCACAAAGCCCCCCCCCAGAAGGTAACAAGGAGAACAGGTCATGAAGAGAATGTGTAGTGTCCCAGACAATCTTACGTCGCTTATGTGCCACGTCCTGGATAGAAGGGAGTGAACTGCCAATGATCTTTTTCTGCCGTCCTCACCACTCTCTGTACCGCCTTCCTGTCTGAAGCAGGGATGCTTCCAAACCAGACAGCAATGCAATACAGTATGACAGGATGTTCCAGATCAGGGATGTCAAACTCGCAACGTCATGTGACGTGTCGCGACGTATCACGACTTTTTCCTCATTGCTGGAGCTGGGGTGGGCACGGTTTCGGCATGACGCATCTGGCCTGTGGGCCGGCAGTTTGACACCCCTGTTCTAGATCAGTGGTGAGGACAGGGTAAGGAAGATGTGCTTTTCTCTTGCGACGCAGAAAATGCAGGCGCTGCTGTGCCCGCTTCACCAGGGTCTCCCTGCTGAGTGACCAAGCTAGTTTACACATTAGCTGCACACCCAGAAACCTGATGCTGCTAACCACCTCCACAGGAGAATCATTAATAGACAGAGGAGTGTGGCAGTTGTTAAATGAGTTTTACAATTTTGTAAATTTTGTAATTCGATCTAAGGAGACTTCATTTTAAGTCAGTGGTTCTCAACCTGTGGGTCGGGACCCCATTTGGGGTCGAACGACCATTTCACGGCGGTCGCCAAACAAGGCTGTCCGCCATTTTTTCCCCCTTTTCTTTGGCCACGCCCCTGGCACCCGGTGATGTATAAGTGGTTGGGGGTCACCACAACATGGGGAACTGTATTATGGGGTCGCGGCATTAGAAAGGTTGAGAACCACTATTTTAAGTGCTGATTTGGTGTCTTCAAACGAATCCTTTTTCCTTTGCGGACTAAGACGAGCAGAAATGCACGTGTTGCCTTTTATTATTCTCTAGTCATGATGAACAAGCCAAAAAAGGGTCCAGGGTGATGAACACAAGAGACCTCTTCCAGAGAAATGGTAACATGGTGTGCGAATGAGGAACAGGGAAGGCAATTATTAAACTGTATTTACAGTATTTGTAGCTTCCGACTTTTAAAATCTTAACTGGGTTGCTTAAGCTTTTGGAGATGTTGTAAAGCTGAATGAGGGACTGTGAAAACCAACTATTTCCTTTGCACAACAATAGAATGTCCCCACCCGCCTCTGGCTTTAAGATTTGTTTTACTGAAGATAGTCCTTGATGTGGCTGTTTCAGGTTACAAAGCACTGGGAAAAAATGACATGGCTGGCTCAGGAATTCTGGAAGTTGAAGTCCACGAGTCATAAAAGAGCCAAGGTTGCCTACCCCTGACTACGGTCAGGTGATCCAACTCCAGATGCTTGGCAATTGATTCATACTTATGACGTTGCAGTGTCCCAGGGTCATGTGGCTTCAATGACCCTCTAAAACAGGGGTTCTCAACCTTGGCAACTTTAAGACTTGTGGACTCAACTCCCAGAGTTCCTCAGCCAGCGAAGCTGGCTGAGGAATTCTGGAAATTGAAGTCCACAAGTCTTAAAGTTGCCAAGGTTGAGAACCCCTGCTCTAAAAGAAGGCAAATGACCAGCTGTCTGCAAGGAGTATAAATCCTTCCATTTCCCACCATCCAGTCAGAGCTGAAGAAGCTTCTTGGATGAGAAGCGAAACGTCTTCAAAGGAAAAACAAAACAGTCCAGTTGCCTCCTGAAAAAGTACCTTTGGGACAACCATGACCTGGATGACGGAGAATCTCCATGGACATTCCTTTGAAAATGTTTTGCTTCTTCGATTCTGATGAAGAACTGAATACATTTCTTGGATGAAAAGTGTTTTCAAAGGAAAAAAAAACACACACATGAAAGTCCAGTTGCCTTCTGGAAAAATCAGCTTTGAGACTACCATAACCTGGAGTATCTCCAGGTATCTCCATAGACATTGAGCTGAAGGATCAATGGATGGAAATTAATCAAGGAAAGAAGCAACCTGGAACTAAGGAAAAACTTCCTGACAGTGAGGACAATTAACCAGTGGAATAACCTGCCTCCAGAAGCGGTGAATGCTCCAACACTGGAAGTTTTTAAGAAGAGACTGGACAGCCATTTGTCCGAAATGGTATAGGGTTTCCTGCCTGAGCAGGGGGTTGGACTAGATGACCTCCAACGTCCTTTCCAACTTTATTATTATTGTTGTTATTAAATCCAAACCTGAGATGGGGTTTCATGGTTTTAAGAGGTGAAATGGAACGTAACTCTGGAATTGCTTTGTTTGTACCCTTGGAGAAACAACAGGTTGTTTTGTTGTTGTTCTTTTGCAAAAGTCACAGCGTAGCCTTCATGATACCGATTTGTTTAAAAAGATCTGCTGTGGTTTTTGAGGGTGTATTGGAAATTACGAGTTTCTTTGGAGAATAAACATCACGCTTGGCTTGTCAGCCCATAAAATTTCGCAGGCACTTTGCTCTGAAATATTTATTTTAGCCATTGTCTCCTAACGTCAGAATTTTTTGCAAGGTTGCAGGGCACATAAAACACCAGCCAATACGTTGTAGGGAAATGTCCACTTGCTGCGATAGATGTTTGTCTTTACTTGACACAAATGCTAATCCCGGTCAATTAAATCTTTTCAAGCACGCAACGAAGTCCACAGTTACCTCTTTTGCTTGCAAACAGGCATTGGAAAGGGTTTCAAAACATCTCCAAGCGATTTGTATAACTCTGTGCACACTTATTAAACAATGTGCCTATTTGGTTAGATATTTAGAAAGATATGTCTGTCTGTCTGTCTGTCTGTCTATCTATCTATCTATCTATCTATCTATCTATCTATCTATCTATCTATCTATCTATCTATCTATGTTTTTTGAGGTTTTCGCGGGTGTTTGTATGTAGGTCTTTGGTTATTCGGGTTTTCTCCCATGTAAAATTGGAAGTGTCTTGGTGACGTTTCGACGAAGTCCCATTCGTCATCTTCAGGCTGGTGTTTTCAGCTTCGTGCTTCGAGGAGCAATGTGTGGTCTTAGCTGTTTCTTCCTTTTAACTGCCAGTGGGGGTATGAACATTGGGTGGGAGCTTGGCTGTGTTCTGATTGGTTAGGGGCTTGGCTGTGCTCTGATTGGCTGGGTGGTTGGCTGTGCTCTGATTGGCTGGGAGAGTGTTCTGTTTGGGTGGGGGCTTTGTTGTGCTCAGGTTAGTCTGAGTTGCAGGGTGATTTTAAGATGGTGGGCTGCCTTGCTATTTTTTGGCTTCGCGTTCGTGGTCGTGCCTCATCTTCATGGTGGGTGTCAGTTGCTTCATGTATGGATTGGAGGGGCTTAAAGTGGCTAATGATGCAGCTGTGGTCTGGCTTCTGGTTTATGGTCATGCCTCATCATCGGTGTGGCTTTGGGTTTGCTTTTTGCTGGATGTGTGGTGGTGACCTCCTGTGTGGTTTTTATGAGTGTGGGTCTGGTGTCATTTTTTGTGTTAGGGAGTCATTTGTCAATAAGGGCGGGTTTCCAAATGGCTGGTAGGTGGGAAGTATCATCTCGTTTGTTCATGCTGTGTGGGCGTTTTTCTATTTCAATGGCTTCTCTGATTATTCTATTATTAAAATGTTCAGTTTTGGCCATAGTTCTGGTATTTTTAAAGTCAATTTCATGTCCCACAGGTCAGTAAATGAATGGTTGTAAGTCAAGGACGAGTTATACTTCATGTGACTTTTAACTGGGTTAACTGGTGGTCAGTATATCATGCAGATACCATAAGCTGGAGTAAATGCCTTCTGGTCATATAAATAGAAAAGTATCCTGCTCTGCCAGAGCATGCACAGTTTTATTGCACTGAGATAACCCAGGAGTAAACACAGTAAACAGTGGTCTATATTCAATGGAGGTTGATCTTACACTATCTACAATATCATACACCAGGAACAAAATACATACATATGTATGTTACAGGAAACAGAAGAAGAAGAAACACATCAACAGAGCCTTCCTTTTATAAAAAGGCTCTTAAAGAGACACAGACCCAGCTGGCTGTTAAAGGGACGCAGACCTGCTGAGTCATTCCCAACCTTACATCTTGCATCTTACATTATATCAGCTGGTTAGCTTCTAAATCATTACCGTGACATGCTCTCTTACTAGCACAGAGATATACTCAAATACAGGTAGTCCTCAACTTAACAACTACAATTGAGCCCCCAAAATTTCATTGTTTGTGATCTTCCGACAACCAAAGTCGACGAGGAAGCCAGATTCACCTAAAAAAATGTGTTTCTGACTGGACAACTGCAGTGAATTCTCTTCACAACTTTGGCGAGAAGACGGGGCAAAGCTCACTTAACAAATCCCTCACTTAGCGACAGATATTTTGGGCTCCACTGTGATTGTAAGTTGAGGACTACCCAGCTTTCGGCGAGAAAGCCTTTCTTTTGTCTGTCCTTCAAATGGCTGGTGCAAGTAATATAAGAAGTAGTTAATGTCACTTTCTGGTTTCTATAGGTGGTTTGTTGTAACATTTTTAGGAGAAAGTAGGAATGTGTATCCACCATCGATCGACAGAATTTTCCAGAGAATTCTGGAAGGTTCTGTTTCTCTTTAGATGACGCCGCACCTCCTTCTGGACCATACCAGTGGGGGAGTTGAACCCTGAACTTCCTCACAAATCAGGCAACCTGGTGACCTAGGGCACCTTCGTTTGAACGGCACGGTTTGGGAGGGGAAATAAACAGTCCGGAAAACTCCACAATGTCCTAATTTCTGGGTTTGACCAATTGTGCAAACTTTTGCACTTCCTGACACCGTAATGTATTGTGCTTCTTTATCCCTACCGGTGTATTGCCTGGAGCATGGGCTGAAGAACGATCTAGAAATATTTTGAATATCAAACCCGTTGCATTGTGGAGTTCATTTTAACTGTCAGGTTTTGAAATGCCTGTGGGCGATTTCTAAACTTCTCCTTTTGTTACAACACCGTCCCCTTTGCACAATTCTAAATTTTGACTCCGTGCTCCTTCGGGGCCAGGATTTATTTCTTGATTTCGTTGGAGAAAGCACACGGAGCTAAAGGTTGGTGTTGGGGCTTTGACGTTCAACATGCTGCTTTGTGTAGGGATCCTAGTTAAAGCTTCCCCAGAACATCTGGCGAAGAAGAGGACAGCATCTCTCTGGATTATGGGTTCCATGATTCTTGTCAGGTGTGAAGAACAGGACCACACCTTTAGCTTCAGTTAAGCTGGTTGTCTTTGGAGATTCTCAGCCATCCAGGTCCTTGTTTTCCCCAAATTTGCTTTTTTTTCCCCCAAGAAGCAGCTGGACTTTCTTCATTTTCCCCTGAAGACGTTTCGCTTCTCATCCCAGAAGCTTCTTCTGTTCTGATTGAAGGGTGGAGAATGGAAGGATTTATATTCCTTGCAGTCATCTGGTCATTAGTACTCTTTTGAAATCCTCCTGTTCTCCATTGTTCGGTCAGAGCGGAAGAAGCTTCTGGGATGAGAAGCGAGACGTCTTCAAGGAAAAACAAGGAAAGTCCAGTGGCCTCTTGAAAAAGGCCCCTTTGGGACAGTTAGGCTGATTTATTGCTCATCCTACAAGGCAAGAATCTAGTCAGCTAACGGTCAGCATTAAATTGGTGATAGGTAAGAGTCAACAGAATTCAAGAAGGGTTGGCCTTAGACCAGTGGTTCTCAACCTTTCTAATGCCGTGACCCCATAATACCGTTCCCCATGTTGTGGTGACCCCCAAGTGGGTGTGGCCACCAATAAGAGGGAGTAGGACAGCTAGGGAAAAGGGAAAAAAATGGGTGGACAGCGTGGTTTGGCGACCCCTGTGAAATGGTCATTCGACCCCAAATGGGGTCCCGACCCACAGATTGAGAACCAATGCCTTAGACCTTTGTGGGAATGTAAGGAGTTCAGACTGATTCCTCCCTTGGCTCCACCCGCATGATCTGCCTCTTCTTTTCCTACAGTTCTTCTGTTAGAAGGTGTTTCTCTTGGAATCCATCCATCCATCCATCCATCCATCCATCCATCCATCCACCCATCCATCCATCCATCCATCCATCCATCCATATTCTTCAGTCCTGAGTTTTCCTAGCGTAGCTCCCTCTGAAGCTGACACATTTTATCTGGTTCCAATAAAGGACTAGAACTGATGATGTTACCTAATTTGGATAATGAAAGATTTGAAAGAAAACCACCAGGCTCAGAGAGCACCAAAACCCCTCCTCCTCCTCCTCCTCCTCCTCCTCCTCCTCCTCCTCTCTTTTCTTCCTCTTCCTCCATTCTTCTGTTCTCCTTTCTTCTCTTCTCCCTCTTCTCCTTCTCCTCCTCCTTTCTGTCCTTCTCCTTTCTTTTCTCCTCCTCCTCCTCCTCCTCGCACTGATGATGTTCCCTAGTTGGGTCATGAAACATCTGCAAGAAAACAAGCAAGCTCAGAGAGCATCAAGGATCCCAGAGTTCTCCTCCTCCTCCTTCTCCTCTTCCTCCTCCTCCTCCTCTCTTTTCTTCCTCTTCCTCCATTCTTCTGTTCTCCTTTTTTCTCTTCTCCTTCTTCTCCTTCTCCTCCTCTCTTTTCTTTCCTTCTCCTTTCTTTTCTCCTCCTCCTCCTCCTCCTCTTCCTCCTCCTCCTCCTCCTCCTCGCACTGGTGATGTTCCCTAGTTGGGTCATGAAACGTCTGCAAGAAAGCAAGCAAGCTCAGAGAGCATCAAGGTTCCCAGAGTTCTCCTCCTCCTCCTCCTCCTCCTCCTCCTCTCTTTTCTTCCTCTTCCTCCATTCTTCTGTTCTCCTTTCTTCTGTTCTCCCTCTTCTCCTTCTCCTCCTTTCTGTCCTTCTCCTTTCTTTTCTCATCCTCCTCCTCCTCCTCGCACTGATGATGTTCCCTAGTTGGGTCATGAAACATCTGCAAGACAACAAGCAAGCTCAGAGAGCATCAAGGACCCCACAGTTTTCCTCCTCCTCCTCCTCCTCCTCCTCCTCCTCCTCCTCCTCCTCCTCACACTGATGGTGTTCCCTAGCTGGGTAAGGAAACGTCTGCAAGAAAACCACCCAGCCCAGAGAGCACCAAAGGCCTTCCCCCTCCCACACACAGATTAACCTGGAAAAAGAAGCAGCTGGTTTAAAGTGTTTCTGGGGTTATTTTTGAGCCTTTGCACGCTCCAACGCCCCATTTTGAAAGGGAAGCCAAGCATTGCATGATTTTGGTTATGAAGTTTAAGCAGCAAAATGTTCTTCTCCTGTTGTCTTCCAAGTCGTGTGGAAAAATTCTGTGTTGCAAATGCTCCCGGTTGCTTTCCTTCCGACATAAACGAAAGCATAAATTGGCTTTCGTAATTTACTAGTTGTGTTGATCGCAGGTGAACGGGTGAGCAATCTCCGTTTCTCTCTTGAACCCAATCTTAACGTAGGTCTTTTGGCACCTGAAATCACCGATTGGATCCAGATTAAATTATTTTCACCACAGTAATGAAATAATTAAAAAAAAAAGAACTGTGAGGTTTGGTTTTTTTAAACAAATTTTATTAATTTTTCAAATGTTAACACCCAGGTAATTAGGAAGCAGCGTGGTGATAGGGTAATCAATAATCCAATAACAGAGTGATACATAGATATCTCAGTTTACATCAATAAAAGTTCCCTCTTAGGTATTATATCACATTCATATTAGTACATTTCTAGCTAAAGTTCAATCAATCCATACATTTATCAATGACATTTTAGTTATACATATCCAAGTCCTGTTTTTAGGTTTTATTTAATTCCAGTTATCATATTCCAATTTAGCCTTTTATAACCACTCTTTATAATTCGGATCGGTTTAGTTTCCCTCATTTCATTATAAACTAATTCTCGTGACGAAAATACACATATTATTCCAAAATTTAAATTCTTTCTTTATTCATAGACTTAATGGTTATAGGGAAATGGACTTGTGATAATGAGAGATATGTTATTAGTATTACGAGGCGTTATTAGGATGAGAAATAGAATATATTGGTGAACTGTGAGTTTTAAATACCACAAAGACTGAGCTGAACAAAAACTCTTGACTTTGGTGTTGTTGTTTTTTTTCTTCTCCTCCTTATGAAATGACTCGATCCCATTCGATTTTTTTCGTCTGAAAAAAATTACGCAGTTCTGCTTTTCCTTCCACTTGCATCGTTCTGTTCTAAAATAAACTCGTTTGAGAACCAGTTTGCGTTCTATTCCGGGCCTTAAAGAGGTCTTGCAGATCTAGCAACCTTTTGAAGCGATCTACCGTATTTAAAAAAAGTAATAATAATCCGGTTCCCTTTCTTTTGCTCGTGACCCTCTCGTCGGTTGAACGTTGCAACGAAAAAAGCATCTGATCTGGAAGTGCAAGCCAGGGGGACTAATAAGTTAATGAGTTCTTCAGAGAATATAAAGTATAATGAGATCCTTGGGGTGGCTTTTAAGGAATCTGATAAAAGCACTGTTCATCTATTCTGTTGTGGGTTTTTTTTTTAACCCCCCTTTACTTTCACCTGGGAGCATCCATACAGAGTCCACACACACACACACACACACACACACACACACACACACACACACACACACACACACACACACACACAGTAAATTCTGTTTCAACATCAATTGTCTATCCTTGTTTAATGTGTTGCATTCACCTTGCAGATCAATCAAAGCTTTGATTGGAACATGATTGGCTGCCATCTTGATTGTCGAAGCACCTTCAGTTGATTTTTGTGGTGCCTCTTCCTCCTCCTTTCTCTCCTTCTCCTTCTGCTCTTTCTCCTTCTTCTCCTTCTTCCCCTTCTCTCTCTTTCTCCTTCTCCTTCTCCATCTCTATCTTCTTTGCCTTCTTCTCTCTCCTTCTCCTTCTCTTTCTCCTCCTCCTCCTCCTCCTTTCTTCTCTTCACCTTCTCCTTCCCCTCCTCCTCCTCTGCCTCCTCCTTTCTTTTCTTCTCTTTCTCTTTCCTCCTCCTCCTCTCTTCCTCCTTCTTTATTCTCTTCCTCCTCCTCCTCCTTTCTTCTTCTCCTCTCTTCCCTTCCTTCCCTCCCTTTTCCTTCCTCCTCCTCCTCCTCTTGCTCCTCCTCCTTTCTTCTTCTCTCTTCTTCTCCTTCCTTCCTTCCCTCCCTCCTTCCTTCCTTCCTCCTCCTCCTCCTCTTGCTCCTCCTCCTTTCTTCTTCTCCTCTCTTCTTCTCCTTCCTTCCCTCCCTCCTTCCTCCTCTTCCTCCTCTTGCTCCTCCTTCTTTCTTCTCTTCTTCTCCTCTCCTCCTCCTTCTTTCTTTTCTCCTTCTGTTCTCTTCTCACCTCCCTCCCTCCCTTCCTTCCTCTTCCTCTCTTCTCCTTTCTTCTCTTCTCCTTCTCCTTCCCCCCTCCTCCTCTTTCTCTTTCTCCTTCTCTTCATCCCACAAACTCCACTCCCTTCTAGTGCTGATGATATTACCTAGTCAGGGGATGAAACGTCTGCAAGAAAACCACCCATTCCAGAGACACCTCCCCTTATTTCAACCCTGCGCTACACATATTCTCCTTTATTGGTACATCTCACCTTGAATAATATGCCATTGTTGGCTGCTATAAGATAAGACAAGACCAGACAAGACAAGACAAGACAACCTTTATTGTTATTATTATTATTATTTTTTGAACTTACATGAATTCTGTTCTTTTTATTTCTGAATTTCAGTACTGTGGGCACAACGGCACACATCAAAAATGAAATTTAGTGGCCCGCTCTCAAAGTGAAACATGTACATGACACACACCTAAACATACTACGAACAACATGTGTATAGACCCACAACCGTACATGTACGTAGCAAATAAATATTAACTATTGTCCATCTTGAATAGATAATGGATGGAGGAAGCTTGAGGATTGAAATACGATGCCTAGGATCACATTGAAGCTTATTCTTGCATGCCTGGCGTCATTCCGAATTCGATCCATGACTTGACAACGTCAGGATAGATTCCTGTGTAGAAAAACACAGAAGGAAAAGGCTTCAAGAGCTGATTATTTATTACTTAATGAGAAGGCAGCGGTCCAAAACTCTAGAACAAACAAAACATTTTCTGAGTTCTTGTGACAGTGCCAAGTATGGGCTAAGGCTGAAGAGAAACAAATTTGCTAATTAGGACTCGGCCTTGCTCTTTAGAATTAGCAATCCGATGATTTGTTTTATGGATTAAACTAAGTTGAACCGGTTAATTTAAAATCTGGGGGAAAGGATGATTGGGTTGGTTTTTTTTTTTTAAAAAAAGTAGTTTAGACTGGATGTGTACTTCTTACATCACTGGAAAGGAAACACTCCTACAAATATCCATATTTGGATATTTTTCTGGAACTTTGGCTTTTTTTTTTTTTTTTTTTTTTGCAAGGGCCGAAAGTGAAAATTTGACACATGGTTTTTTTGAGCAAGTTTTAAGGTTGTCTGAAAAAAAAAAGCTCCGTGGTTTATTACTAAAAGTCCTCACCTGAAATTTGTAATGTATTTTCAGAGAAAGACTCGTTTGCAGGCCATTGGATAAAACAGTTCCTCTTTCCTTACTCTTTCGCTTGCAAAATGACAACAGAGCAATGCTTTACGGAGTCCGTGACTTTGTGCCTCCGTAAAGAGATAATGTTACACAATCCTACGGTGAAAATATCATAATGCTGCATTTTCTTTAGTTGGCAACTTAAAGAGTTTGGTTACATGTGTTTACATGGGCAAAACAACCCAAAATGGGAAGTGGGTGTAACTTGTAACTTGTAAGTAACTTCAACTTTGTTCATTAATCAATACTGCCATCTTGTGAGAATTGCCTGCACTTCTATTCTTTTACAAAGAGATGGTGCTCTGTGTTGGAAAATAACATCTTGTACCAAAGCAATTCTCCTGTTCCTGCTCCTGCTCCTGCTCCTCCTCCTTCCTTCCTTCCTTCCTTCCTTCCTTCTTTCCCTTCTTCCCTCCCTCCCTCCCTCCCTCCCTCCTCCTCCTCCTCCTCATTTCTTCTCTTTCTGTTCTCCTTCCTTCCTTCCTTCCTTCCTTCCTTCCTTCCTTCCCTTCTTCCCTCCCTCCTCCTCCTCCTCCTCCTCTCTTCTACTTTCTTCTCTCTTCCTCCTCCTCCTCCTCCTTTCTTCTCTTTCTGTTCCCTTCCTTCCTTCCTTCCTTCCTTCCTTCCTTCCTTCCTTCCTTCCTTTCCTTCTTCCCTCCCTCCCTCCTCCTCCTCCTCTCTTCTACTTTCTTCTCTCCTCCTCCTCCTCTTTCTGTTCTACTCCTTCCTTCCTTCCTTTCTTCTTTCCCTTCTTCCCTCCCTCCCTCCCTCCTCCTCCTCCTCATTTCTTCTCTTTCTGTTCTCCTCCTTCCTTCCTTCCTTCCTTCCTTCCCTTCTTTCCTCCCTCCTCCTCCTCCTCTCTTCTACTTTCTTCTCTCCTCCTCCTCCTCCTTTCTTCTCTTTCTGTTCCCTTCCTTCCTTCCTTCCTTCCTTCCTTCCTTTCCTTCTTCCCTCCCTCCCTCCTCCTCCTCCTCTCTTCTACTTTCTTCTCTCCTCCTCCTCCTCTTTCTGTTCTACTCCTTCCTTCCTTCCTTTCTTCTTTCCCTTCTTCCCTCCCTCCCTCCCTCCTCCTCCTCCTCATTTCTTCTCTTTCTGTTCTCCTCCTTCCTTCCTTCCTTCCTTCCTTCCCTTCTTTCCTCCCTCCTCCTCCTCCTCTCTTCTACTTTCTTCTCTCCTCCTCCTCCTCCTTTCTTCTCTTTCTGTTCCCTTCCTTCCTTCCTTCCTTCCTTCCTTCCTTTCCTTCTTCCCTCCCTCCCTCCTCCTCCTCCTCTCTTCTACTTTCTTCTCTCCTCCTCCTCCTCCTCTTTCTGTTCTCCTCCTTCCTTCCTTTCTTCTTTCCCTTCTTCCCTCCCTCCCTCCTCCTCCTCCTCCTCTCTTCTACTTTCTTCTCTCCTCCTCCTCCTTTCTTCTCTTTCTGTTTCCTTCCTTCCTTCTTTCCCTTCTTCCCTCCCTCCCTCCCCCTCCTCCTCTTCCTCCTCCTCCTCCCACTACTACTAAGACGACTACTAAATAATTATGTTTTCAGAATAGGCAGCTTATATTCTCTTTTTATTAAAAAGAACCAACCATCAAATCCGTTGGGAATTTGATAGACAACATAAATGCAAGCCCTCCCCCCCACTTCCAGAAATCAAAACCCACCTAAAACTAATATAAACAGCCAGAACAACCAAAGCAGATTTAAAAATAGTTCAAATTGCTAGATTGCTCTAACAGCTATAATTAAACGCACTATTAAGCCATCGCTTCGGAATATTATCTGCCGAGAACAGAAGAGACAGAAAATAATTATACGTTATATATAACCATTTAGTTATGGGTAGAATTTTAATATATTCTTTTCCTTTCTGTTTTAAGACCAGTATAAGGGAAGGTCTGCTGTTGAAACAAACCAGCTCTTTTCAGAGATGGAAAAGACGCTACTTTAAACTCCGGGGCCGAACCCTTTACTATGCCAAGAATTCCAAGGTAAAAATCTATTACTAAGTTATTAAAGAGCATGCTTTGCCTGAATTAATAATTGTATTTTTGAGGATTAAAATATATACATTGCTGGAATAAGAGCGATAAAATATGATTGCTGTTGTATTTTTTTTCCTTTGTAAGCATTTTCTTTCCTTTTAATTATAGTACAACTTTCTAAAGCATTTGGCTTTTGATTTTGCGAAGAAATTACTAGACAGCCTAGCGAGTGAACGCAGATCGGATTTACACTGTTAGCATTCATTTCAAACTGCTCTTGGGTTAAAACTGGCCTGATCTAAAAGAGATCTAGAAAAGGGGCAGGTAAGATCACTGTTTTTTTTCGGGAAGATTTTGTTTTTTGCCAAGAATCAGGGCAACGCTCAGGTGCCCAGGCAACTGGATCCAGAGACATTGAACACTGCATTAAATAAAAGGATTTTAAGCTTTGCTATTAGCTCAAGGTGCAGATGGACACGAGATGCTTAAAATCAACAAGAAGGAAACTGAATGAGTTCGAGAATTTATCTTCCTGGGATCCAAAATTGTTCACGACGGCTGTTCTACACCTGAAATCCAACGCAGGATAACGTTAGGCTGCATTGCAAGGATGAAACCTGAATAAGATTTGGAAAAGCAGAGATACTGATTTAAATTTAAAAAAAAAGCAGGCTAGTTAGAGCAATGGTCTTCCTTATAATGATGTCTGGGTGTGAGAACTGGACGCTAAGAATAGCTGGTCGAAGAAGAATTGAACAGTGCTGCTGGCGTAAATTATTGTGTCTCCCGTGGGCACTCAGAGCAAAGCAACAGAGAGGTGCTGAATTGTGTAAAACCAGACACATCCCTGGAAATCCAAATCACAAGACTACGTCTGATTTACTTGGGCCGTGTCGTGCATGCAAATTCATTGGAGAAGACAATGGGGCTAGGAATGGTTAGTGGAACAAGAAGAAGGGGCAAGCCAAGAACAAGCTGGCTTAATAACACCCAAACTGATATGAAAAGGAATATCCCAACAACTAAAAGAAGCGAAAGTCCACGATCTGGATAGAGAGGACTTCTGTGTTGAAAGAATAGTCAAAGAGGCCATCTATATGAACACTGAACAGCTCTCTTTCAATGGTGGGGAGATACGACACCACCCATCTCCTGTCTACAACCTACTCCAGGGGTAGGCCACGTTGGCTCTTTGATGACTTGTGGACTTCAACTCCCAGAATTCCTCAGCCAGGTACGCTGACTGAGGAATTCTGGGAGTTGAAGTCCACAAGTCATCAAAGAGCCAAGGTGGCCTACCCCTGACCTAGTCCTTTCAGCAGCTCCAAGATCTTTCTAGCCACCGTTGTGAAGGGAATCCCTTTAGTCCAGGGGTCTTCAAACTTGGCCCTTTTATGTCTTGTGGACTTCAACTCCCAGAATTCCTCAGCCAGGCACGCTGGCTGAGGAATTCTGGGAGTTGAAGTCCACAAGTCATAAAAGGGTGATAGTTCCCTCAGGCTGGCTGAGGGATTCTGGGAGTTGAAGTCCACAAGTCATAAAAGGGTCATAGTTCCCTCACGCTGGCTGAGGAATTCTGGGAGTTGAAGTCCACAAGTCATAAAAGGGTGATAGTTCCCTCAGGCTGGCTGAGGGATTCTGGGAGTTGAAGTCCACAAGTCATAAAAGGGTCATAGTTCCCTCACGCTGGCTGAGGAATTCTGGGAGTTGAAGTCCACAAGTCATAAAAGGGGGATAGTTCCCTCAGGCTGGCTGAGGGATTCTGGGAGTTGAAGTCCACAAGTCATAAAAGGGCCAAGTTTGAAGACCCCTGCTTTAGCCGTTAGGTTAGGAACGACGTTGTTAAGTGAATCTGGCTTCCCTGTTGACTTTGCTTGTCAGAAGGTCGCAAAAGGGGATCACGTGAGCCCCCCGGGACAGTGCGACCGTTATAAATATGAGTCAGTTGCCGGGCATCTGAATTTTGATCACGTGACCGTGGGGATGCTACAACGGCCGAAAGTGTGAATAATGGCGATAAGGCCATTTTTCCCCCACTGCCGTTGTAACTTTGAACGGTCACTAAATGAATTCAAGTAAGTAGAGGACTAGCAAAATGTAGGATCTGGATGGTCATCCTCTTAAACTCGTTCTTCCCGATTCCTGCTAGAAAGGAATGCAAGAAAAAGAAGAAAGGAACCGTTTCTAATCCTCTAAATGTGAAATTATCGTTATGCTCTAGGCCAGGGGTAGGCAACCTTGGCCCCTTCATGACTGGTGGACTTCAACTCCCAGAATTCCTCAGTCAGCCATGCTGAGGGGAAAGGGAGAGGTTTCCAAGCTGAGCCATGCTGGCTGAGGAATTCTGGGAGTTGAAGTCCACAAGCCATGAAGGGGGCCATAGTTCCCCCATGCTGGCTCAGGAATTCTGGGAGTTGAAGTCCATCAGTCATAAAAGAGCCAAGGTTGCCTACCCCTGCTCTAGAGCAGCGGTTCTCAACCTATGGGTCGCGACCCCATTTGGGGTCGAACGACCATTTTATGGGGGTCGCCAAACAACGCGATCCGCCATTTTTCCCCTTCAGGGGGTGCCGCCGCGCATGCGCGCTGCGCATGTGGGCGCCACCACGCATGCGCACCACGCATGGGGACGCCACTGCGCATGCGCGCCACGCATGGGGGCGCCACCGCGCATGTGCGCCGCATCCGTGTGACGGGGGTCGCCATCACACAAACATTGAGAACCGCTGCTCTAGAGAGATCCTTACAGTTTAATAGAAATAAATCCATTTGCAGAGGAATCCGTGTTTATATTCATATTTCACCAAATATTTGAGGGATCTCCCATAGATTTTAATTAGGCTGGTTGTTCTGGGATATATGAAAAGCTTTAAGTCACTGGGGAACCCGATGCACATCACAACATGTTTATTCATAAGGGCAGATTTTGAATAATACATAAGGATAATGAGGTAAAGGGGCAGAGCTTAGACATTTTAACTTCCTTTCTTTTTTTTTCTTTCAAAAAAAAAAGAACTCGGCATTTTACCTCATTCATGTTCCTAGACTTCTTCACGGGTTCAGCCTGTCGGTTTAGGTGCTGTGATATTTTTTTCCCCATTAAAAAAAAAGCAGGAGAATGGACGCTTAAAGTCTCAAATTTAGCAGAAATAGCTAAGATTTCTGCTTATTTGAAGGATCATTCACAAGAAAGATACATTCCGGTTTGGAGAAGATGGATAGATTATATTCAGGATAAATATGGGACTAAAAAGTTCCAATTACTTTATGAGTAAATTTTAGAGTATTATTATTATTAATAGTTTACTATAGTGGAATTTTTATTAGTTTTATTATTATTTTTAGTATTAATATTGTTTAACAATTTGGATATTGTATTGTTCAAGAATTAGGATATTAACTTGTTTATATTATTATGTTTATTTTTAATTTGTTTATTTTTATGTTAAAGGGGAGTTAAAGCGCATTATGGACTGGGTTATTTACATAGTTGGTTAATGTTAGTTAGAGTATGATTATTGTATTTGTTACCCTGTACTCAGCTCTGGGAAGTGGGGGAGGGAGAGGGTTTTTTATTTAGGGTGGGTGGGTTTTGGGGTGTATGTTGTAACTTTTATAAAACTTTTCAAAAAAAAAAAAAGCAGGAGAAAATTAACGAGAAAAGCTGACTTGCCTCTCTGTCTTTCTTCCCACAGTCCTTAATATTCGATGAGGTTGACCTGTCAGATGCCAGCGTGGCTGAATCGAGCACAAAAAATGTCAACAACAGCTTCACGGTAGGTGACGTGTACACTTGAGGGCTCCTGAGCGGCCGCCGAAAGCTTTGAGATTTCGATTTTTGCTCGGAGAGCAGGAGGAGAGAAAGAAAATCAACTGAAGAATATATTGGAATGAAAATTCTTCGGAAAGCCTTGGAAACATGGCAGGTTATGCCCACCCAAGTCTGTTTGGGCTAAAATACAATACAGGAGGTCCTCGTCTTACAACAGTCCCATTTAGTGACCGTTCAAAGTTACAACGGCCCTGAAAAAAGGAATTTAGGACTATTTTTCACCTGACGGGCATTGTGGCCTCCTCAAGGTCACGTGATCCAAATCCAAACGCTTGGCAACTGGCATGTACTTACGACAGTTGCCAGTGTCCCTAAGGTCATGTGATCCCTTTTCGCAAAGTCGAGGGCAACCTGTAATAACAAACCACTCAAATTGTGTATTCGTTGTGATAAAGGATAATTAATACAATTAATATTCTACAAGGATTAAGACATTTCCTCTCTGCTTACAGAATTGGCGTTGCTTTAGCTCAGGGGTCTTCAAACTTGGCCCTTTTATGACTTGTGGACTTCAACTCCCAGAATTCCTCAGCCAGCGTGGCTGGCTGAGGAATTCTGGGAGTTGAAGTCCACAAGTCATCAAAGGGCCAAGTTGGAAGACCCCTGTCTTAAATCTAACCAACAAAATGGAGGCTGGCTGAGGAATTCTGGGAGTTGAAGTCCACAAGTCATCAAAGGGCCAAGTTGGAAGACCCCTGTCTTAAATCTAACCAACAAAATGGAGGCTGGCTGAGGAATTCTGGGAGTTGAAGTCCACAAGTCATCAAAGGGCCAAGTTTGAAGACCTCTGTCTTAAATCTAACAAACAAAATGGAGGCTGGCTGAGGAATTCTGGGAGATGAAGTCCACAAGTCATCAAAGGGCCAGGTTTGAAGACCCCTACTTTAGCTTGTTGTCCATAGACACAATACTGTTCCTGTCCGTTGTTTAGCTGCATTTTCCAGAATTCAAGTTCCAACAGAGTCCTTATGTTCAAACTGAGGAGGAGTAGAAAGGAATGTAAAGAAAATGGAGGAAATAGACAGTTCCTAATCCTATAAGTGCATACTTAACTGCATGCCTTAGGCCCTTTTCCCCCCCCCCCCCCGTGATTTGATGCAAACGTTGGTTTGCAGAAGGAAAAAGCAGAGTAGAAGCAAGTTCTTTCAGAGGTGTCCACAAGATATGGTCCCAAAAAAAACAGGTTGCAACCATGTGAACAAATTCACACCGGTGTTTTACATGGGATATTCTTGGAAAGCTTTTAGTTGTTCCACTGAAGTCAGCCCGTAATGAAAAGGCCGAGCACAATGAAACAAGCTTCCCTTCTCTGCGTACAATCCTTTGCGGTGCAGAGAGCTGGGTTGTTTTTTTGTGTGTGTGTGTTATTTTTTTACCTCTTTCGTAACTGGGAGCAATTTAATGAGGGATGGGGCTCTCCTGCGGCTAGGTGAGCCTTCTGTAAAGGTGACTCTACATTTGTTGTTCAAAAGCAACCAATTTTGCAGCCTCCCAGGGGTGTTTGGTTCGAAAAAGCCATTGTCTCTGGGCTCACCCACTCCTTATCTCCAAAATCTGGTGCTCTCCCCGGTTAAATATTGGATTGCATGAAATAATAGTCCTTTTCCTCGTTCAGCATCCGTGAAAGAGGGCCGTTTCACCTGCCTCGTGAAAGTACAGCCCTTCTGTTCTTCGTTTGATCAGATAACGCACAAAATCTCCCGGCTGGTCTTTTACGAAGCCGGTCCTGTTTCCATTGACGAATTCTCCGGCTTCTGTTGCTTCACCTTTTACCTTTTTTTAATTTTTAATTTTTTATTTTGCTCTGCCAACAGCTTTGTTGTTTCGTTCTGGGCACCTGGGAAAAGTACAGCTGCCTTTTCTTAGCTCTTAAAGCAGAGGTTGGGGAACCCCGGCCCCCTTTATGACTTGTGGACTTCAACAAGAGCCGAGGTGGCGCAGCAGTTAGAGTGCAGTACTGCAGGCCACTTTAGCTGACTGTGTTCAGCAGGTCAGCGGTTCAAATCTCACCGGCTCAAGGTTGACTCAGCCTTCCATCCTTCCAGGGTAGGTAAAATGAGGACCCAGATTGTTGGGGGCAGTGTAAATATATATATACATTGCTTACTGGTGTGCACCGCTTAGAGAGTGCTTGTACTTAAAGCGGTATATAAGTCTCATAAATAAATAAATAAATAAACTCCCAAGATTCTTAGAACGAAGGAGAAATTTCCTGACAGTTGGAACAATTAACCAGCGGAACGACTTGCCTCCAGAAGTTGTGCATGCTCCAACCCTGGAGGTTTTTAAGAAGAGACTGGACAGCCATTTGTCTGAAATGGGATAGGGTTTCCTGCCTGAGCAGGGGGTTGGACTAGATGATCTCCAAGGTCCCTTTCAACTCTTCTCTTCTCTTCTCTTCTCTTCTCTTCTCTTCTCTTCTCTTCTCTTCTCTTCTCTTCCCTTCCCTTCCCTTCCCTTCCCTTCCCTTCCCCTGTCCTCTACCATTCCATTCCATTCCATTCCATTCCACATTTTCTATTCTAATCCATTCCGTTCTATTCCATTCCACATTTTCCATTCCATTCCTATTAAGGAATTCTGGGAGTTGAAGTCCACAAGTCATAAAGGGACCCTAGTTCTCCCCCCTCCCCCAGCAAGTACAGATACTGCTCAGGTTACAACAGTTCGTTTAGGGATTGTTTGAATTTACAACTGCAATGAAAAGATTGACTTATGAGTTATGATTGTCTTTCACACTTAACAACCATTGCAGCATCCCCATGGTCACATGATCAAAATTCAGACATTCAGCAACTGACTCATATTTATGACGGTCGCAGTCTCCCAGGGTCACGCAATTTCTTTTCTGCAACCTTTCTCTGATTGTGCAAATCATACTCCGCATAATAATAATAATAATAATAATAATAATAATAATAATAATAATAATAATAATAATAATGTTGGAAGGGACCTCGGAGGTCATCTAGTCCAACCCCTTGCTCAGGCAGGAAACCATATACCATTTCAGACAAATGGCCGTCCAGACTATTCTTAAAAACTTCCAGGGTTGGAGCATTCACCGCTTCTGGAGGCAGGTGGTTCCACTGGTTAGTTGTTCTCACTGTCAAAACCCTTTCTTAAAGCAACTATTGATAGCGCAATCTTTCCCAGAATTGGCTCTGTTGGCTGTAGACAACGCCCAGGCCTGTTACGTGGGACTGTTAAGCCAAGATCACCTCTTGTACTTTCTTATCTGATTGTTGGACGGGAGATCCCGAGATGAATATCTCAAGGTGGCCCACTGGGTGCTCCCTCCTCCCATTTTCCCCCAAACAATGCTTTGAGTTAAGTAGGGTGGGGAGAGAGAGAGAGAGAGAGAGATATCAATCTGAGGTCACTTTATGAGTTTCTGTGGAGCTAGATGGCTTCATTTCATCAACATACTTATTTGCCGAAGTCCAGTGGTGGGATTCAAATACGTGAACAGCTGGTTCTCTACATGGATGCCACTTCCGGAAGTCCATTCTGGGCCTGGGCAACAAAAGATTAGCTACCGGGTGCGAACCGGCTGAATCCCAGCACTGCCGAAGTCCTAACCCAAGTCTTCCTGGTGGGATTGTTTTCGACACTTGGATGCAGCTGAAGAAGGAACTTAATAATATGTAAGTAAAGGAGAGCAGAACAATTAACCAGTGGAACAACCTGCCTCCAGAAGCAGTGAATGCTCCAACACTGGAAGTTTTTAAGAAGAGACTGGACAGCCATTTGTCCGAAATGGTATAGGGTTTCCTGCCTGAGCAGGGGGTTGGACTAGATGACCTCCAAGGTCCCTTACAACTTTATTATTATTAGTATTAATATTATTATTATTATTAGTATGGATCATTGCACAGTCAGCCAGATGTTCAGACTGGATTTGGCATTTTGTCTACCTATCGAGTCCTTCCCAAGGACCTGGGATAGGCAGATGAGGAGGTTTGATCTCGTCACAGGATGGAAGCAGTTCCTAGCAAGGCCGTCTTTTGCAATTGACTAATGGCGAATTTGTCAATGCCAATGGTGTTCAAGTGGTACTCCAGCTGTTTTGGGGTTGCACCCAAGGAGCCTTTTACTATTGGTACTACCCTTGCTTGCTTTTGCCACAGTCTTTCTATTTCTATTTGTAGATCTTTGTATTTTGTTATCTTCTTCTTCTTCTTCTTCTTCTTCTTCTTCTTCTTCTTCTTCTTCTTCTTCTTCTTCTTCTTCTTCTTCTTCTTCTTCTTCTTCATCATCATCATCATCATCATCATCATCGCACAGTCAGCCAGATGTTCAGACTGGATTTGGCATTTTGTCTACCTATCGAGTTCTTACCCAGGACCTGGGATAGGCAGATGTGAATGTTTGATGGTTTATTATTATTATTATTATTATTATTATTATTATTATTATTATTATTATTATGGATCATCGCACAGTCAGCCAGATGTTCAGACTGGATTTGGCATTTTGTCTACCTATCGAGTTGTTGTTGTTGTTGTTGTTGTTGTTATTGTTATTATTATTCTGCCTTTCTGTCTGCTTTCCTTTCTTTCACTCTCTCTTCCCTGAACGCAACAGATGTTTAACTGGGAATCTGATTTAGTTGAGCTGACGGATCAACTCCACCTTCCCCTCAATTCTTCCAAGAATCCCATTAGGAAACTCTAAAGGTGCTTTTTCCAAAAGGCAACTGGAATTTCTTGAGGGTTTTTTTTTTCCCCTTGGAAAAGTTTCGTTTCTCACCTAAGAAGCCTCTTCAGTTCAGTTCTTCAGTTCAGAACCGAAGAAGCTTCTCGGGATGAGAAGCAAAAGATTTTCAAAGAAAAAAAAACACAAGAAAATTCAGTTGCTTTTCGGGGGAAAAAAAAACTCCTTTGGGACAACCTGGATGATTGAGAATCTCCACAGACCATTAGGATACTTTTAGCTAATACTACTACTACTACTACTAACAACAACAACAATAACAACATGATTATTTTCCACTTAGTGGTTTATTTGGAAATTTTATTGGGTCTTTGTAGAAGAAAGTTGGAGGGGTAGAAAACAGCGTAGCTGACGGGAAGCGATGGTATTTTGTGCCTGATCATGCTTCCTGCAACTTTGCAAAGAGGCAACGGTTGCTTTGAAAACAAAGTTGCTGCTTTAAAAAAGATGCACAAAACCTTCCAGTTGATGGCCAAGAATCTGTTTTGAAGGCTTCATGATTTGGTTTGATCACAGTGTGAATAATTGAGTCAATTATCCAGTTTATTTCTTCTGTTCTGTTCTGTTCCCTTCCCTTCTTATTCTATTCTATTCTATTCTATTCTATTCTATTCTATTCTATTCTATCCTATCCTATCCTATTCCATTCTATTCCATTCCATTATTCTATTCCATTCCATTATTCTATTCTATTCTATTCTATTCTATTCTATTCTATTCTATTCTATTCTATTCTATTCTATTCTATTCTATTCTATTCTATTCTATTCTATTCTATTCCATTCCATTCCATTCCATTCTATTCTATTCTATTTCCATTCCATTCCATATTTTCTATTCTATTCTATTCTATTCTATTCTATTCTATTCTATTCTATTCTATTCTATTCTATTCTATTCTATTCTATTCTATTCTATTCTATTCTATTCTATTATTTTTATTCCATTCTATTCTATTCCATTCTATTCCATTCCATTATTTCTTCCAACTCAGAGCAAGAAATACAGTTTGGCAGCCTAAATAGATAGATAGATAGATAGATAGATAGATAGAGAGAGAGAGAGAGAGAGAGAGAGAGAGAGAGAGAGAGAGAGAGAGAGAGAGAGATGATACCTATGATAGATAGATTAGATAGATAGATAGATAGATAGATAGATAGATAGATAGATAGATAGATAGATAGATAGATAGACAGATATAGAGACAGATATAGAGACAGACAGACAGACAGACAGACAGGATAGATGATAGATAGAGAGATAGAGCAATAGTGAGATAGATAACCTTTATTGTCATTTTTTTATTGTGGGCACAATGGTACAAATTAAAAATGAAGTTTAGTTGCTTGTTCATTTGCCGACGTTCAGGAAAAGGATACGAAGGGTATGAAGGGGGCAAGAAAGAGAAGGACGGAAAAAGATCCTTCTGTTTAGTTTATATTAAAATGCTCAGGAGTTTCTGCTGTTTCCACGTGACTCTTGGGCTGTGTGTGTGTGTGTGTACTGAGTGAGCTTGCCTGATGTGTTAGTGCCATTTGTGGAGAGAAGCGAAGACTGAACACACTGCCAAAAAGACAGGGTAAATTGTGGCCAGGAAGATCTTCTAATTTTGCAAGATGCTAAACCAGGTTTATCAAATAGGCAATGCTCTAGTGGATCTTTACATGGAATTGAGATTCTGGAATTGCATTCTGCTGATGTTAATAGATTATAGCATCATTTAAGCTTTCCAAAATGATGTCTCCGGAAAGGTAAAAAATATAGCAGGCGATGCATTTAGCCAGGATGGAAAAAGTATGTTCTCTGCTTCGTGTTCTGAACTTGTTGCTTCCCAGAAGTCAGAGGTGTATATTGTTCGTCTTCGTTTTAATAATCCTGAAGAATTTCAGACCAAGGGATATTCAAATTTAAGATTTGGCAGGGCGATCCATCTGAACGGGAATGTTCGTCAACTCAGATAATTGACAGCCTTCCCTCTGTCACGCTGTGCTGTGTTTTGCTTAGCACGACAATCTCTGGTTACCCAAAATCCTTAGATAATTGTATGCTTGTCAAATGCAGGATATCAAGAAAGATTGATCTCTCCCAACCCTCGTTACTCCTTTATAAAACTACAGACGTGTTTTAAAACACACCCGTAGAACATTCTGATTTTTTTTCCCCCCTCTGGGCGTGTACAAATCTAGTGCTGGCAAAGTCAATGATTGTGTTCTGAAATGTACAACAACGAAAGCTTTTTTTGAGTATTGTGGCTGCTGGTTTAATTTGCTCTTACGACGGCGATAAAGGGGAACGTTCTCCTTTATGTGTCGGAGAAAAGGACGTTTCCTTATTTTTTATGTTCCATTTGGGTCTGCCTTCCCTTTAGCAATTTGCAATCCTTTTCAGATAATCACCCCATTCAGGAGACTGATATTGTGTGCAGAGAACAGAAAAGAGATGGAAGACTGGATTACTTCGTTGAAGTCGGTCCAGTCCCGAGAACATTACGAGGTAAGCTGAACGGGCCTTTGGGACCGCTGTTTTTTTTTTTAAAGAATAATTCAGGATTGTCCCTTTATTAAGATGCAAAAAACAGAAAGGAAAATGTTTGTGTTCTTAATAAACGCACGAAGACTGAGCTGAGGTTTATATTTAGCCTGTTCTTTCTTTTTTCTTTTTTGCTTCAAAAGAATGAATGTCTTATTTTTTTGGGGGGGGGGATTTGCTTGAAAGAAGAACTTCTCCAAAATGTGGTGATGGTAACCCTGGCACATCGTGCATGTGGCAATCTGTCTTTTAACTTTTTTTACTAGGCAGCCCAGTTTAACGTGGAACACTTTTCAGGGATGCACAACTGGTATGCTTGTTCCCACGCGAGGCCCACTTTTTGCAACGTCTGCCGCGAAAGCCTCTCCGGAGTTACTTCCCACGGTTTGTCTTGCGAAGGTAATAGTTTAGCCCTAAAAGGCAGAGTTAAGAGTCCCTTTGCTTAAATAGAGCGGTAATTTCTGCTGGCTTGTGTCAGTTCAACGTCTTTCTTTCTAGCCTGGACAATTCAGCCGTGTTTTCACTCATCGGTTAGTGAATCTGCCTTTTCTGAGAATGGATTGCCATTTGCTGATCTGCGGGCGTGCGATGGGTCACGGGAGATCCTTGACTTGCGACTGGGGTGTTGGTTGTAAGTCGCTGTAGTTGTAAGTTGAGGCATCTCAATGGCTGGTTTGGACTGTTCAGTCATCGGAGAAATGGTGGCAGCTTCAACGCGACTCTTGGCTGCAATTGTTCAGATTTGTTCTGCTTTTTGGATAAGAACAAAATTCACACGACGTGTTCGAACCTGACAGGTCCCAGCAATTTGTTTTATTTCTTTTTTGCATGGAGCATGAGAAGGAAGAGAACCTGCAGTAGCTGGGGTCAGGACTTTGATTAAATGTGGGTCATATATAGAATAGAATAGAATAGAATAGAATAGAATAGGATGGGATGGGATGGGATGGGATGGGATGGGGTGGAATGGAACGGAACGCAACAGAATAGAAAATATGGAATGGAATGGAATGGAATAGAATAGAATAGAATAGAATAGGATGGGATGGGATGGGATGGGATGGGATGGGATGGGATGGGATGGGATGGGATGGGATGGGATGGGATGGGACGGGACGGGATGGGACGGGACGGGATGGAGCAGAATGGAACGGAACGCAACAGAATAGAAAATATGGAATGGAATGGAATGGAATGGAATAGAATAGAATAGAATAGAATAGAATAGGATGGGATGGGATGGGATGGGATGGGATGGGATGGGATGGGATGGGATGGGATGGGACGGGACGGGATGGAGCAGAATGGAACGGAACGCAACAGAATAGAAAATATGGAATGGAATGGAATGGAATGGAATGGAATAGAATAGAATAGAATAGAATAGAATAGAATAGAATAGAATAGAATAGGATGGGATGGGATGGGATGGGATGGGATGGGACGGGATGGAGCAGAATGGGACGGGATGGAGCAGAATAGAAAATATGGAATGGAATGGAATGGAATGGAATAGAATAGAATAGAATGGGATGGGATGGGATGGGATGGGATGGGATGGGACGGGATGGAGCAGAATGGAACGGAACGCAACAGAATAGAAAATATGGAATGGAATGGAATAGAATAGAATAGAATAGAATAGAATAGAATGGGATGGGATGGGATGGGATGGGATGGGATGGGATGGGATGGGATGGGACGGGACGGGATGGAGCGGAATGGAACGGAACAGAACAGAATAGAAAATATGGAATGGAATGGAATACCATTTCTGACAGATGTCAGTCCAGTCTCTTCTTAAAATCCTCCAGTGATGAAGCTCCCACAAGTTCTCAAGGCCAGCTGTTCCACTGGTTAATTGTTCTCACTATTAGGAAGTTTCTCCTTAAATGAGTACCTTGATTCATTCCATGTACAATTCTTGGATTCCATTTGCAGGATTTTTTAGACCCGGTTATCCATGTTATTGGAAACTAAATAACACGCTCGGGGGATCCCCAGGCGACTGTTAATGCTTGCTGACAAGTTAAACTATAAGTCCCAGGATTTGGATCTTGTCAGATTAATGTTTTTGCTTTTCTTTCTTTGGAACCAACAAAGGCATTTGGAGAGACAGCTGTTCTTGGAAAGCCACCAGCTCAAAACTTCTGGGATGCTGAATCGCCCGCTTGCAAGCAACTGGCGTTCATTGTGATAAATAATAATTATCAGGGACTTGGCTAAGGTCTGAAGTGGTTTTCAGCCCTTGTTTATGTAAGAGTGCAGATGCTATGCATCTTGGCTTCATAAGGTGTCTTACAAAGAGACTGCCTAGCAGCCTCACTTGTGTGTGTACGTGTGTATGGGGAGGATCTTAATGCCTCCACGGGACTGAATAGATCAGGTATCAGAGGGAAGGATGAGAAACAGTAGTTGGAAGCTGATCAAAGAGAGAATCAATCTGGAATTAAGGAGAATCTTCCTAACAGTGAGGACAATCAAGCAGTGGAACAGAAGTTGCCATCAGAAGTCGTGGGCGCTCCATCACTGGAGGTTTTTAAGAAGTGACTGGACAATCACCTGTCTGAGATGGTATAGGGGCTGGACTAGAAGACCTCCAAGGTCCTTTCCAGCTTCTGTTCTACTCTATTTCTGTTATGTTCTGTTCTGCTCCACCCCGTCGCAATCTATTCTATTCTATTCTGTTCTGTTCTGTTCCGTTCCGTCCCGTCCCATTCCATTCCATTCCATTCTATTCTATTCTATATTCTATTCTGCATTCTCTTCTCTTCCCTTCCCTTCCCTCCCCTCCCCTCCTATCCCCTCCCATCCCCTCCCATCCCATTCTATCCCATTCTATCCTATCCTATCCTATCCTATCCTATCCTATCCTATCCTATCCTATCCTATCCTATCCTATCCTATTCTATTCTATTCTATTCTATTCTATTCTATTCTATTCTATTCTATTCTACATTCTCTTCTCTTCTCTTCTCTTCTCTTCTATTCTTGTGCCTTTTGCTTGGTGAACACATTGTATCAATGACAACAAAAGGTAAAGATTTCCCTGTTCAGTTGTGTCTGACTTGTGGACTTCAACTCCCAGAATTCCTCAGCCAACATGCCTGGCTGAGGAATTCTGGGAGCTGAAGTCCACAAGTCATAAAAGGGCCAAGTTTGAAGACCTCCGGTCTAGATTCTTGTATATACACATGAGCAATAAATCAGCTTAACTGATCCTTAACATGTTGTCCCGATTCTTCTGACATTGGATGTGTTTGTGCAACCATCTTAACTTCTAAAACGGGTTGTAAGTGGCTCTGGGACGGTCCATTGTAACTCTGAGCAGTTCTTAAGTGATCAGTCATAAGTTGAGGACTATCTGTAATTTGGTGAAGGTTGGAAGCAAATCCTTCTTCATAAATGGGTATTTGGTTAAGATAGATTTTGTGACCACGAAGAAATAACGTTTTCAGGAATCTATCTATGTTTCTTTTTTTAAATTCGTTTCCTTTTTCCTAGTATGCAAGTTCAAGGCTCACAAAAGGTGTGCCGTTCGGGCCATAAATAATTGCAAATGGACAACGTTGACTTCAATTGGAAGAGATATCATTGAGGATGAAGATGGTGTAAGTCTTTGCAACATGCATGCTTCAGTTTTTTGTTGAAAAACAATTGGCTGTAATAACAATTAGGCAGGGTGGGTTGTAGCTAGCGGTGGGCCCTGTCTAACAAACATGTTTTTAGCACATGATGTCCTATTGAATTCAGGATGTAACTCTATCACCAAGAAGACCTTGGACTATTTTCAAGTAGGCCCCAGGGAGTTACAGATTTCTTTCCGGCAGGCTTGGAGGTGTCTATAATAGCTTCATTCGCAGCTGCAGAAAATAGCCAGATTTTAGGATCAATAGGCCACCTGGTCTTCCAGTTGTGAAGAAAGAACACTAGTGGCCAAGGGTTGAGAATGAGAAGCTGTACAATGCCACTGGTGAAATGTTGAGGGTGTCTGTTCAGCTTCTTAAGAAATACAGTAGCTATTCTTCCAGGCATCTTTGAAGTGTTGTGGAAATTCTTGGGATCATCCTCATCTTCAACCTCATCCTGCATCTTCATTCTCAACCTCACCCTCATCTTCATCTTTATCTTCATCCTCATTCTCACTCTCAACTTCAGTCTCAACCTCAACCTAAGCCTTAACATCATTTTCATCCTCATCCTCACCCTTATCCTCAACCTCAACTTCAACTTCAGCATCATTTTTATCCTCAACCTCAACCTCAGCCTTAATATCATTTCCACCCTCACCCCAACCTCAATCTCAACCTCAACCTTATCCTCAACCTCAGCTTCAACTTCAGCATCATTTTTATCCTCACTTTCATCCTCAACCTCAGCCTTAATTTCACTCATCTTCATCCTCATTCTCAACCTCATTCTCATCCTCAACCTCAACTTCAACCTCAACCTCAGTTTCAACCTCATCCTCACCCTAACCCTCAATTTCATTGTCACCCTCAACCTCAATCTCATCCTCATCCTCAACCTCATCCTCATCTTCATCCTCATCATCATCCTCATCCTCATCTTCTTCCTCATCCTCATCCTCAACTTCAACCTCATCCTCATCTTCATCCTCATCCTCAACCTCAACCTCAGTTTCAACCTCATCCTCACCCTAACCCTCAATCTCATTGTTACCCTCATCCTCAACCTCAACCTCAGTTTCAACCTCCTCCTTGTCCTCATCGTCATCCTCATCTTCATCAGTTTGCACCCCACATTCTTTTTTGTACAACTCAAGGCTGAGTACATGGTGATCCTGCCTCCTCTTTCCCCCAGTGAGATTGGTTGAGCCAAGAGACCCTGAATGACCTCAAGTCACCCAGATTTCATGTCTAAGGGTGGACTAGAAGTTATGATCCTCTTGGTTTCTAGCTCATTGCACTCATATGGCTCCTTTTACTCTTTAGAACATGAGTATGGCCTCAATCAAGGAAAAACACCGGGATAAAGTCCCTTGTGAGTGAGTGGACCTCTTCAAATCAGTGTCAACATCCAGCTCGAGAATCCAAATAAAACTCCAGATTGATTTTGTTTCTGAAAATCTTACTATTTATTGAATACGCTGCTTGGTGATGTCGAAGCAAAACTAACTCTGAGGTTCCCACACTGATTAGTAGACTTAAACAATCATTTTCCCAGCCAAACCCCCAACGTCTTACATCATTCACATCATGAAGTCCACTTTGTGATGGGAACCATCTGCTTCAAATCCACACCTGTTCTGATGTCCTTGACAAGGCTTCAGGCTCCCGCTGTCTGCAGCTGAATCAAAGAGGTTTCATTCCTCCATTTAACCCAGTTGAAAGTAACACCTCCCACCATCTTAATATAAAGGAAAGTTGAAATGCAAAGTTTCATCCTGGATCAAAAGCTGACCCAGAGTAGTTTGAAAATGGACCAACCAATTCCCCACTCTAGGAATGAGACTGAAGTCAAAAGGGATGGAAGTTGAACTTTCTTATTTCTCCTCCCATTGACTCCAATCAACCTCCCCTCCAGGTAGCCATGCCTCATCAGTGGCTAGAAGGCAACCTTCCGGTCAGCGCCAGATGTGCTGTGTGTGACAAAACCTGTGGCAGTGTTCTCCGCCTGCAAGATTGGAAGTGCCTTTGGTGCAAGACAATGGTAAGTGTGGGCCGTGCTTTTGTGAAGATGTTCTCCTGGACTGGGACAAGAAGCTGACCATAAAGCATGGACAGTGGTGGTGGTGGTGATAAAAGAGTCACACTGACAGTCTTGGTTGTGTGTTTGAACCTTTTTAGGTGCATCGACAAGGACTGGGGCTCCAGTGGGCTTGTTTGTGACTGGGGGGGGGGTCTTTGATGCTTTGGGTTTCCTTGCAGACGTTTCATTACCCAGCTGGGTAGCACCATCAGTGTTTGGGACCATAATCGCGACTGCTTTCACCCTCCAGTTAATTAAGTCCTAGTGGACAATCCCTTAAAGAGGAGCCAGCCGTGTGCTGCAGCTGCCAAAAAAGCCAACACAGTGCTGGGCTGCATTAACAGAGGGGCAGAATCAAGATGAGGTGAAGTGTTAATGCCACTTTACAATGCCTTGGTAAGGCCAAACTTGGAATACAGCATCCAGTTTTGGTCACCACGATGTAAAAAAAATGTTCAGACTCTAGAAAGAGTGCAGAGAAGAGCAACAAAGATGATCAGGGGACTGGAGGCTGAAACATACAAGGAACAGTTGCTGGAATTGGGTATGTCTAGTTTAATGAAGAGAAGGACGAGGGGTGACATGATAGCAGCCTTCCAATATCTCAGGGGCTGCCCCAAAGAAGAGGGAGTCAAGCTATTCTCCAAAGCCCCTGAAGGCAGGACAAGAAGCAACAGATGGAAACTAATCAAGGAGAGAAGCAACCTAGAACTAAGGAGAAACTTCCTGACAATTAGAACAATTAACCAGTGGAACCACCTGCCTCCAGAAGCGGTGAATGCTCCAACACTGGAAGTTTTTAAGAAGAGACTGGACAGCCATTTGTCCAAAATAGTATAGGGTTTCCTGCCTGAGCAGAGGGTTGGAGTAGATGACCTCCAAGGTCCTTTCCAACTTTATTATTATTAATCATCGCACAGTCAGCCAGATGTTCAGACTGGATTTGGCATTTTTGTCTACCTATCGAGTCCTTACCCAGGACCTGGGATAGGCAGATGTGCATGTTTGGTGGTATTACAGATATCGTCACAGCATGGAAGCAGTTCCTAGTAAGGCCGCCTTTTGCAATTGACTAATAGCGAATTTGTCAGTGCCAATGGTGTTCAAGTGGTACTCCAATTATTATTATTATTATTATTATTACTACTACTACTACTACTACTACTACTACTACTACTACTACTACTACTACTACTACTACTACTATGGATCATCGCATAGTCAGCCAGATGTTCAGACTGGATTTGGCATTTTGTCTACCTATCGAGCCCAACCTGCCTCCAGAAGTGGTGAATGCCCCAACACTGCAAGTTGTTAAGAAGAGACTGGACAGCCATTTGTCTGAAATGGTATAGGGTTTCCTGCCTGAGCAGGGGGTTGGACTAGATAACCTCCAAGGTCCCTTCCAACTTTATTATTATTATTATTATTATTATTATTATTATTATTATTATTATTATTATTGGAACTCCTGTCATTAGGGAGTTTCAAATCAAAGCATAGATTTCTCTAAAGCTGTCCACTTCCTTAAAAATCCATTACGTTATCAATTTTGCCCTTTGTGTTAATGGCACAAAGTGAATTGACTGAAATAACGCATGTTTCCAGATCGCATTGAGGATTCATTTGTGGTTGCTAGGAACCTACTACTTACTGCTTAAGTTACAGCGACTTAAAATGTACAGGTAGCCCTCAAGGTACGACTGCAATCGACCCCCCAGAGTTTCGGTTGCTAAGCGAGACATCTGTTAAGGGAGTTTTGCCCCACTTTACGACCTTTCTCGCCACGGTTGTAAATGAATCACTGCAATTGTTAAGTCAGTAACACGGGGTTCTTAAGGGAATCCATCTTCCCCCATTGACTTTGCTGGTCAGAAGGTCGCAAAAGTGACCCCGGGACTTTGCAACTGTCATAAGTACATGCCAGTTGCCAAGCATTTGAATTTTGATCACGTGACCGTGGGGATGCTGCAACGGTTGTAAATGTTAAAAAGCACTTTTTCCAGTGCTATTGTAACTTGGGACGGTCACTAAAGGAGTGGTTGTTAAGTCAAGACTGCCTTTATTTATTTATGAGGAATTACTCTCATCAACTCATTGGCTCTTATGGTGTTTCTCTCAGTTGATTCCCTGTCCTTTTGAAGAAATTGTTTATGAAATCCTTTTAATAAAGAAAATAGCCAAAGAAACTCTGGATGAATCTTCAGCTATTATAATAAGCTATTTATTTAGAACTTGGATGCAAAGCTACCAGCCCTAGCTGTTGCTTCCCAGCTTGTCAGCTGCCTGATTCCCTTTTAAGTTTCTGTGCCATTCCTGATAGTTAACCTAATTAGTTTAATTTCATTTCGTTTAATTTAATTCCATATCGGCTTGATTTATAATTTTAACCATGTTTTCGTCCCCCGGATAAGACCAAACAGCTCACCTAATTAAAAGTAATCAGACCATGAAGCATAAACAAATGGATCTGCAACCTGAAATTTCGTTTTAATAGGACGTCTGTTTTCTCCTTCATATGCTTTTATTCCTTTTGAAAATCAAAAGATGCATGATAAGCAGCTGTCTCTTTTACGCACCCACTGAATTATGGACAAATAGTGCTTTTCTTATGGCGCATGGTGGACCTTGTCAATGGGTTTTTTTTAAAAAAGATTGTTTTGACGGGTCTGTTAAAACGGTCTTTATGTATCTTGTCTTTTGTACTTCTGCGATAGGTCAAAAGGTGTAAACTTAGCAAGAGTTTGAAGTTACTCGTTAGAGAAGTTGTGTTGATGATTCCATGCATTTGGTTTCAGCCATTTCACCCTGGCCCTTTTCATAATACAGTTATGTATTACAGTGGTCTTTCAGTTACAATGGAACTTTGTCCCTCCCCCTAATAATTATTTTGATTTCTCCCACCCAGGAATTCCTGCAAGCCCAGCAAGATTCTCCTTTTTTTTGAGAGAGAGAGAGAGCAAAGATGCATTTTGCTACATACAATTTGAACATAGATGTCCAGTCTGAACTGGGTAAAAACAGCTTCAGATCAAAAACCCAGCTTGCTTGTTTTCTTGCAGGCATCTCATTACTCGAACTAGGTAACATCATCAGTGCTAGAAGGGAGGAGGAGGAGGAGGAGTATGGGGTCCTTGGTGCTCTCTGAGCTTGGCTGTTTTTTTTGCAGATGTTTCATTACCCAACTAGGTAACATCATCAGTGCTAGAAAGGAGTTGAGGAGGAGGAGGAGGGGAGGAGGAGGAGAGGAGGAGGGGGGGGGAATAGGAGGAATGGGGCATCCTTGCTGCTCTCTGAGCATGCTTGTTTTCTTGCAGGCATTTCATTAGCCAAACTAGGTAACTTCATCGGTGCCAGAAGGGTGGGGGGTATACAGAGAGGAGGGGGAAGCAAGCTCAGAGAGCACCAGGGACTCCACAGTTGTTCTCCTCCTCCTCCTCCTCTCTGCAAATTTGTCTCCTTACTAGCTCTGATGATGTTCCCTAGTTGGGTCATGAAATGTCTGCAAGAAAACCCCCAAGCTCAGAGAGCACCAGGGACCCCACAGTCCTCTTCCTTCCTTCTCCTCCTCCTCCTCCTCCTCCTCCTCCTCCTCCTCCTCCTCCTCCTCCTCCTCCTCCTCTTCCTCCTCCTCCTCCTCCTCCTCCTCTTCCTCCTCTTCCTTCTCTCCCTCCTCCTCCTCCTCCTCCTCCTCTCTCTGTGTACTCTACTCCTTACTAGCATTGATTGTTACCTAGTTGGGTCATGAAACATCTGCAAGAAACAACCAAGCTCAGAGAGCAACAAGGACCCCACAGTCCTCCTCCTCCTCCTCCTCCTCCCTGTATACCCCCCACCCTTCTAGCACCAATGAAGTTACCTAGTCCGGCTCACAAAACGCCTGCAAGAAAACAAGCAAGCCCTAAGGAGGGCTGGAAGATGCATTTTTCATTCCAGGCCAATCTGGGGGTTCCAGGGCTGCAGATGGAGCTTCTCTGGGGCCGGGTGTACCCTCTCCGTGACCCCCAAAACATAGCCACGTTTCCTGTCTCCAAAGTTCCCGAGTTCAATCTCTGTCCCCAGAGAAGGCTGCACGCAGGTGCAAAACCCCACGTGGGAAGCTTGAGCAGGCCACACAAAGAGCAGTTCTCTCCCCCCCCCCCCAGAAAACAGTTTATTTTGTTTTGGGGCAAATATTAATCATCTGAAGCAAAACCAGGCGATCTGTCAAGCTCAAATGTGGAGCCTTGGATTTGCTCCTTGGCAAAATCCAGAGGCACGGCTCGGGCCTTCTGGCTCAGTCGTTAAATTAATCAAATGATTATTCACAATTTAATCATGCATGACTCTCAGATGTTAGTTTAGAAACTGCTTTACAGCTAGTCCTCACAGCAGTTCCCTTAGTGACAATTTGAAGTTAACAACAGCACTGAAAACAGTTTTTCACACTTACGACCGTCGCACGTGATCGAAATTCAGAGGCTTGGCAACTGACTTGTATTTACGACGGTTGCAGTGTCCCGGGGTCCTGTGACTCCCTTTTGTGACCTTCTGACAAGCGAAGTCAAGCCGGATTCACTTAACAACAGAACTTTTGGGGGTCAGTGGTGCTCATTGAATTGAGGACTGCCTGTTTTCAGATTTTCCTTTTTGCCATCAAATCGCCTTTTTAATAATCCACGGTGCCTCCATTTTATGAACCCCTTTCCAGGTGCATACAGCTTGCAGAGACTCGTATCCGCGCAAGTGTCCGCTGGGCCAGTGCAAAGTCTCAATTATTCCGCCCACGGCACTGAACAGCATAGATTCGGACGGTATGTATGTTAATATGGCAAATGTATGATGTGTGTAACATGCACGGTGTGTACTGCATGAGTGCACACCACCTGTAATGTGGATAATGGTACAGGACAGTTTGCAAGACACCAGAAAAGCTTCAATGGGAGATGGAAGCAATTCAAGCAGAATGTGAATGTCTTAGTACTTTACAGCATAGCATAGCATAGCATAGCATAGCATAGCGCAGAATAGAATAGAATAGAGTAGGAGTAGAGTAGAGTAGAGTAGAGTAGAGTAGAATAAATAGAATAGAATAGAATAGAATAGAATAGAATAGAATAGAAATAGAAGAATAAAGAATGGAATAGGAATAGGAATAGGATAGGATAGGATAGGATAGGATAGAATAGAATAGAATAGAATAGAATAGAATAGAATAGAATAGAATAGAATAGAATAGAATAAAACAGAAGAATGAATAGAATAGAGTAGAGTAGAGTAGAATATATAGAATAGAAATAGAATAGAAGAATGAAGAATAGAATAGAATAGAATAGAATAGAAATAGAAGAATGAAGAATATAATATAATAGGAATAGGATAGGATAGGATAGGATAGAATAGAATAGAAATAGAATAGAAGAATGAAGAATAGAATAGAATAGAACAAAAAATGAATAGATAGAGTAGAGTAGAATAGAATAGAACAGAAGAATAAAGAATAGAATAGAATAGAATAGAACAGAAGAATGAATAGAATAGAATAGAGTAGACTAGAGTAGAACAGAAGAATGAAGAATAGCATAGCAGAGCATAGCATAGCAGAGCATAGCATAGCATAGCATAGCATAGAATAGAATAGAATAGAATAGAATAGAATAGAATAGAATAGAATAGAATAGAATAGAATAGAATAATAGAGTTGAAAGGTCATCTAGTCCAACCCTCTGTTCAGGCAGAAAACCCTACACCATTTCGGACAAATGGCTGTTCAGTCTCTTCTTAAAAACCTCCAGTGTTGGAGCACCCACAGCTTCTGGAGGCAGGTTGTTCCACTGGTTAATTGTTCTAACTGTCAGGAAGTTTCTCCTTAGTTCTAGGTTGCTTCTCTCCTTGATTGGTTTCCATCTGTTGCTTATTGTCCTCCCTTCAGGAGCTTTGGAGAATAGCTTGACTCCCTCTTCTTTGGGGCAGCCCCTGAGATATTGGAACACTGCCAGCATGTCACTCCTGGTCCTTCTTTTCACTCAACTAGACATTACACTAGGAAGACAATTTCTTGCCGATTTCCATGTAAATTAATGTAAGAGAACTAATGACACTTAAGATACACGCACCCAGATTCATGCTTCTAATTAGGTTTCAATTTGTAGAGACCCTGGCAGATTGCCATAAATTCAAACACAGAAATGCATTTTCTATGTTCTAAAACATATTGGCCTTTGCCGATGAAAAGCAAAGAATTTTAGCACCACTTTATAAAGTCTTGATAAGAACACACTTGGAACACTGCATCCAGCTTTGTTATATATACATTACGTATATATATAATGTTGAGACTTTGGAAAAAGCACAGAGAAGAGCAATGAAGATGATCAGGGGACTGGGGGCTAAAACATATGAAGAACAGTTGCTGGAATTGGGTAGGTCTAGTAGTTTAATGAAGAGAAGGACAAGGGGGGGACATGATAGCAGCCTTCCAATATCTCAGGGGCTGCCCCAAAGAAGAGGGAGTCAAGCTATTCTCCAAAGTGCCTGAAGGCAGGACAAGAAGCAACAGGTGCAACTAATCAAGGAGAGAAGCAACCTAGAACAAAGGAGAAACTTCCTGACAGTTAGAACAATTAACCAGTGGAACTACCTGCCTCCAGAAGTTGTAGGTGCTCCAACATTGGAGACTTTAAAGAAGAGATTGGACAACCATTTGTCTGAAATGGTATAGGGTCTCCTGCTTGAGCAGGGGGTTGGACTAGAAGACCTCCAAGGTCCCTTCCAACTCTTGCTATCCCGTTCTCTGAGGCTATTTGTAAGAATCCTCCATCCTGTAGTCCAAAATTGTCTCCCCAATTCATTAAGAACCTCTTGATTGTAACTGCTGGAGATAGGAAAGGAGTTTTAGCTGGTTAATATTATTTTATTTCCAGGTTTCTGGAAAGCCACCTGTCCACCCACGTGCGCCAGTCCTCTGCTGGTTTTCGTGAATTCGAAGAGCGGAGACAATCAGGGCGTGAAATTCCTTCGGCGCTTCAAGCAGTCGCTAAACCCAGCTCAGGTCTTCGATTTAATGAACGGGGGGCCTCATTTAGGGTAACCTGGTTTATTTGCTATCCAGGGTTATTTGGGAAAGGAATGAAAAGCGGATGAGCAGAAATGCACGGTCGGATCATTTGAGAGACGCGGAGTCCACAGCCTCGAGACTAGAGGGTTGATTCCCAACCTTGGCAATGTGAAAGGAAATCTGGATTTCAACTCCCAGAATTCCCCCCTTCTGGCTGGGGAATTCTGGGAGTTGAAGTCCATGCATCTTCAAGTTGCCAAGTTTGAAAAACGCTGCTCTGGATTCTTCTCCGGGGGCGAACAATTCATATTATTTCTCTTCCCCAAAAAGCACAGACGTCACACACCAGGCATCCTGCGTTTTGCCATCCCTTTTCTGATTAAAAACTTTGGTACATGGAATTCCCTTACAGTCGTAAGTGTGAAAAATGGTCCTGTCCCTTTTTTCAGTGCCGTTGTAACTTTGAACGGTCACAAAACAAGTTGAGGGCTCTCTGTAATCCCGACCTTGGATTCCTAGTTTGTTTT
>JAKSXO010000056.1:2837664-2842664 GCA_024509115.1 Crotalus helleri | reverse complement strand
TTTTTAAAAAACTGTTTTCAGATGTCCATGTATGAGGATTCAATTGCAACACATTTGACAAAGATCCTTGATTCGGATCAGCACTCCGTTGTTATATCGTCTGCCAAGTGAGTTCAACCCCAGTGTGTAAAATTGCTTTCTAATTTGAAAAGAACTCTTTCCACCTCTCTCGATGGACACAACCGTCTGTTGCCCTCCTTTTCCTCTGAAGCATCGCAGCACGCGATTACTTACGGTCAAGTCATACAAGTGAAAAGTGAGGTGGGGAAAGGGGAGGTTTTTGTGTGAGATATTCCATGAGCTTTTTCATTTGTAAAATATAAAATATAAAGAGCCGAGGTGGCGCAGCAGTTAGAGTGCAGTACTGCAGGCCACTTTAGCTGACTGTGTTCAGCAGGTCAGCGGTTCAAATCTCACCGGCTCAAGGTTGACTCAGCCTTCCATCCTTCCGGGGTAGGTAAAATGAGGACCCAGATTGTTGGGGGCAATGTAAATATATATATACACATTGCTTACTGGTGTACACCGCTTAGAGCAGTGGTTCTCAACCTTTCTAATGCCGCGACCCCATAATACAGTTCCCCATGTTGTGGTGACCCCCAACCACTTATACATCACTGGGTGCCAGGGGCGTGGCCAAAGAAAAGGGGGAAAAATGGCGGACAGCCTTGTTTGGCGACCCCTGTGAAATGGTCGTTCGACCCCAAATGGGGTCCCGACCCACAGGTTAAGAACCACTGGCTTAGAGAGTGCTTGCACTTAAAGCGGTATATAAGTCTCATACATAAATAAATAAATAAATAAATAAATAAATAAATAAATAAATAAATAAATAAATAAAACGTACAGTCTTAATGGCTTTTTAAAAAAAAAAAAAAGATGATAAGTGCCCGAGCTAAATTACTGCCTAATGTAAAATGAATGCTTTAACACCACCCATTTCTCTTCTTATCTCCTGAAAAAGGATCTTGTGTGAAACCGTCAAAGGATTTGTGGCCAAAGTAGGAAAGACTCCTGAGAGACCAGTGGGAAATGCAGAAACGGACGCCATGGCTCTTAAAGTAAGAATTAAGTTTGTTGTATTTAAAGAAATTATTCAGTGTTTGGTATTATATCGACGGATTTCCCCATGATAGCAGTCTTCCAATATCTCAGGGGCTGCCCGAAAGAAGAGGGAGTCAAGCTATTCTCCAAAGCGCCTGAAGGCAGGATGAGAAGCAACGGGTGGAAACGAAGCAAGGAGAGAAGCAACCTAGAACTAAGGAGAAACTTCCTGACAGTCAGAACAATTAACCAGTGGAACTACCTGCCTCCAGAAGTTGTGAATGCTCCAACACTGGAAGTTTTTAAGAAGAGACTGGGCAGCCATTTGTCCAGAAAGGTATAGGGTTTCCTGCCTGAGCAGGGGGTTGGATTAGATGACCTCCAAGGTCCCTTCCAACTTTTATTATTATTATTATTGTTGTTGTTGTTGTCATCTATGGATATCTATGGAGATGCTCCATCATCCAGAGTTGGAAGGGACCTTGGAGGTGTTCTAGTCCAACCCGCTGCTCAGGCAGGAAACCCTATACCATTTCAGACAAATGGCTGTCAGGTCTCTTCTTAAAAACATCCAGTGTTGGAGCATTCAACACTGGATAGAATAGAATAGAATAGAATAGAATAGAATAGAATAGAATAGAATAGAATAGGAAGGGACCTTGGAGGTCCTCTAGTCCAGCCCCCTGCTCGAGCAGGAGAATCTATATCATCTCAGACAAGTGACTGTCTAGTCTCTTCTTAAAAACCTCCAGTGATGGAGTGCCCATGATTTCTGGTGACAAGCTGTTCCACTGGTTAATTTTTCTCACTGTTAGGAAGTTTCTCCTTAATTCCAGGTTGCTTCTCTCTTTGGTCAGTTCCCAACCATTGTTTCTCGTCCTGCCCTCTGGTGCTTGGGGAATAATTTGACCTCCTCTTCTTTGTGGTAACCCCTCAAACACTGGAAAGCTGCTATCATGTCTCCCCTATTTCTTCTTTTCTTTAGACTAGCCAACCCAAGTCTTGCACCCGTTCTTCGTATGTTTTAGTCTCCAGGCCTTTAATCATCTTGGTTGCTCTTCTACAAACGGCACTCAACAATTCCTCTCTAGAACTGTATCAGCAGCTCTTTTATATCCCTTTATAATCTTTTTTTTTTAGTGCTCAGAACTGAATGAGAAGTTGAGTCTATTGCTCCAGGCTCTCCATGCTGAAACCCAGGTTAGTCCGAGCTTTCCCCACCTGGCTACTACCCCCATCACAGAGGAAGAACCGGACGAGTCATCGAGCGAGGAATCTTTGTCGGACGCCAAAGAGCCGTTGACCGAGAACAACGCAGCTTCTCCAACGCAACAGATGTTCAAGTCCCGAGAACAGCTGATGCTACGGGCCAACAGTTTAAAGAAAGCGCTGAGACAGATCATTGAGCGAGCAGAAAAAGGTGAAGGAGATTTCATTGGCTAGCTGTGCTTGGGATCATGGTTTGTTGATGGGGCTTAATTGACTTGAAAAAATGGAACTTGTCCTGAGCTAAACCCTTGTTGACTCGTGGCAAGTACAGGGCTAAATGTCTATGGAGATTCTCAATCATCCAGGTCATGATTATCCCAAAAATGCTTTTTTCAAGAGCTAACTGGATTTTCTTTTTTTTTTTCCTGAACTGAACTGAAGGTGAGGTTAACCATGATTTGACAATGATTTGGTCAACTTATCCCATTGTGTTGAAAAATAATTTCAGTTTCTTTCCTATACTTTTTAAATTTGTCTCCTTTTTGCAAAGATGCAACTTTAAAATAAAAATAAAAATAACATATTGGCATAGACAGATCTGCAAAGTCAAAACCAGTTGGCTGGTGAGCTTTGTTGTTGTTGTCAGTTGTGAAGTCGTGTCCGATCCATCATGACCTCATGGACAACGTTCCTCCAGGCCTTCCTGTCCTCTACCATCTTCTGGAGTCCATTTAAGCTCACGCCTACTGCTTCAGGGACTCCATCCAGCCACCTCCTTCTCTGTCGTCCCCTTCTTCTCTTGCCCTCCATCTTTCCCAGCATCAGGCTCTTCTCCAGGGAGTCCTTCCTTCTCATTAGGTGGCCAAAGCACTTGAGTTTCCACTTCAGGATCTGGCCTTCTAAAGAGCAGTCAGGGTTGATCTCCTCTAGGACTGACTGGTTTGATCGTCTTGCAGTCCAAGGGACTCGCAGGAGTCTTCTCCAGCATCAGAGTTCAAAGGCCTCCATTCTTTGGCACTCAGCCTTTCTTATGGTTCAACTTTCCCAGCCATACTATTGCAACTGGGAAAACCAGTTGGTGAGCTGGTCACCAAGCAATCGAAACCAGCCTAGCGATAATTTTAAATAAAAAGAAAGGAGGGAGATGGCCTGATTCTCTTTAGCGGGATATTTAAAAAGGAGGGATATTTAAATGCTTGTTAATCGTAATGGTAGGTTTTTTTTTCAAAATAGGGAACACTATTAGAATTATGCACTGGAGGAATCTGATCATCACAGCAAAGGCACATTAAAAAAATGTACTTTCTCATTAGTTTTCCCAGCGGAAATCAAAAATATGTAGATTGCACAGGCAAGTGCAGGAGAGATATATTTTAATTTCTTCTTCTGTGGTCTCTCGCTAATTCTTAGAATTAATGGTAACATTTATCTGTATGCACCTGGCGTTACAGTGGTGGATGAACAGAACGCACACAGTGAAGATCAATTAAACCAGGCCACTATGGAGTATAATAAGGAGTTAGACGAAACCAAGGAAGAAAAAGACGAAGACACAAAAGAATATGAACCCCACCCGAGTAAGTAAACGTAAAACGAAGTTTGCGTGAGAATTCCAAGGGCGGGTTAAGAGCGTATCGTGTAATTGAACTGGTGCGTTTTTTATCAAAAGCAAACATAAGATGCACTGGAGAACGTATTAGATCCAGATGGTACAGAACGCTGTCTCCTTTTAGAAATAGCAGCTTTTAATTTCATGTGCAGGTTTTCTTGTCCGCGTAAACCTCAGCTCCTCTTGCTGAACGAGAGAGCTGTTGAGGGGATTTTGCCCAACTTTATGACTTTTCTTGCCACCGTTGTGAAGTGAATCGCTGCAGTTGTTAAGTCAGTAACCCGTTTGTTAAGTGAATCTGGCTTCCCGCATTGATTTTGCTTGTCAGTAGGTGTTGTGATTCCTCGCCAGCCAGTGGACCCGGCAGCTGAGTCTGAGGAATCAGAGGAGGAGGAGGAGCCTGGAGTGACATCAGAGTCAGAGGAAGGCTCTGAGGAGCTCCAAGGCTTACAGTGGGACGAGGAGCCTGGCCCCTCTACTCACGCGCAGGCTGAAACACAGCTGTGCTGGGAGCCTGAGTTGGACAGTGATGAAGAACAGCTGGGACAAATCCTGGATGCATGAATGTGCTGGCAAGAGAAGAGAGTAGGATAGAGGAACGCAATGGGGCGGCTCCAAAGGCAAAGGAGAAGGCATTAGGAAGCCACGTCTTGGTTGCATAATAAAAGGGAAGGGGGAGGGAGGTGCTGGTGGCCGAAGGCAACCGTTTGTGTTAAGGAATCAAGTTTTTGTGAACTGTGTTTGTTTGCCTTGGACATTGATTCAGGTCTGTGAATAACAAAAGGGGATTGTTTTTTTCCTGCGGTTCCAGCCTGCTTGTTGGAAGAGGGGTTTCTCCTTGTGAGCGTAACAAGGACTCACATAGGCTGGGACAGAACAGTAGATCGCTAACGGGAATCACGTGATCTCAGGAATACTGCAACCGTCTAAATACATGCCAGTTGCCAGGCATCTGAATTTCAATCATGTGACCGTGGGGATGATGCAATAGTCATAAGTGTGAAGAACAGTCATAAGTTACTTTCTTCAGTGGCGTTGTCACTTCAAACGGTCACTAAACAAGCTGTTGTCAGTCAAGGACAGCCTTCACTGAAACGCTTCCTGCGAAGCATAACAGCGCCGACGAATTCCTAAAATG
>JAKSXO010000056.1:2790164-2832664 GCA_024509115.1 Crotalus helleri | reverse complement strand
GTCAATGAGGTGGCCACTTAACGTTGGCAAAAAAGATCGTAAAATGGGGGCAAAGCTCACTTAACAACAGATGTTTTAGGCTCAATTGCAATCGTAAATCGAGGATTATCTGTATCCCTGTGTTTTCTTTAACATTCAAGCAGGGATTTTGATGTTTTACTGAATGTGTCTGATGGGTTAATCCCGTGCTGTTGCGTGATCACTCTGTTTTTCCTTTTAGAAGTAGGACGAAGAACATGATGTGGTACGGAGTGCTTGGTACTAAAGAGTTGTTACAACGGACTTACAAAAACTTGGAGCAGAAAGTTCAACTCGAGGTAAGCCTTAAGCTTCCCGACACCCTATTTTTCTAGTTTCCCTCGAGGCAAGATGAATCTGCTTTGTGATATTTGGGGTGGATTTGGGCTGTAAAGGTTGACATTATCTAGTGGCCGTTGCCTTCTGGGATGATGAATTAAAGTAGACAAAAAGTCTTGCTGGGTATTAAAATTAAACCACATTGATTTATTTCTGCCATTTTGTGCTGCCCCTCTCACTCACACACACACGTAACCGTGGTTTAGTGAGTTTATTAATGTCCCCCAGCAATTCCCTTCACCAAAAACCCAGAGCTGTCCCAATCAAGTCCAGCCACCAGCAGATCACAAGGCGCTTAGTCCACCAGGCACTTGAAAGCTGCTCAAACAAAATAACTCCACCGGACAAACTCAAATCCACCAGGCAAAACTTAAATCCACACACAAGATTGTGCAAGAAAAGTTCAGAATCTCCAAGGCACAATTCCAAACACGGCGTCAGTCCAGAGTGAAGCAGGAATCATGACGATCAAACACATAACTAGAAAACCAACACATTTTTCTCAACAGTGCCCCCATCTGTCCGCTGTGATAAATAGCCAGCTTTCTGGTGCAGCCCATTAAGATGGGCAGGGCCCTCTCCTCTCGAGTAGTCTGGCTGACCTTTTCTGCTTCTGCCTTTTCTCTGCCCTACGTGTTCTCGGATCAAGTGCAGAAGGCAGTTCTTCCTCCTCTTTGCTGGCCATCAGCCACTGCAGACTTTCCCCAGCTGAAGCCTCCACCAAATTCCTTCTGGATGGCTGTTCAGAGCCGTCAATCAACTCAGTTCCTGACATGCCAGGAATTGGTGCATCCTCCTCTGAGCTGACATCTGAGGAGGAATCTGGGGAGTCGCCCGAGGGAGACATCACACATTTATCTACCATCTTGATCCATGTGATGTGATAGAAGGTGGACTTGGGGAAGTGGTGGAGAGAGTGTTGGCCGCACAGAGGTTTCCCAAATTTCCATGGGAAATCCCCAATTAAGCGACTGCACAGTCCTGAGCTGGATGGGGAAGGAGGGGAAAACGTTCAAGGTAACTACAGCCTTGAACGTTGGGACTAATGGCTACACCACACCAGAGACACTGTTCTGCAGAAAAGACTCTCTTGCTTTAGGACCAGAGATCCATGGTGTATCTTCAAAAGCCTGGAAAGAATTGATTTTATCCCACAGTGCCTGAACAGATCTAAAACCTTAGTCAAGAAGCTCTGTTCCATTTTTATGGATCCCTCACCCAACAGTCTCTTCCATATTCTATCGTATCTGCAGTCTAGAGACCATTTTCAAAGACAGTCTAAGGCAGACATGTCAAACACAAGGCCCGGGGGCCGGATGCGGCCCACAAAGTGGTTTCATGTGGCTCGCGAAGCCATCCTGGAAACAGTGAGGGAACGGCCCCTGCTGCCTTGGCCCTGGCCCAGGCCAGCCGGGAGCCAATGTACAATTTTGTAGTGGCCATCATGGCACTTGCCCCAGTGGACCATGCCTTGGCACTTGCCCCGGTCCCATCCCCTTCTGCCAGAGACCCTCAGATCTGTCCCACTCCTGCCCAGGCCCCCCCCCCCATAGGCACCCTTGATGCAAATGATGTAGAACTGGCCACACCCACCCAGAAGGCCACACCCAGTCCATCCACACCCACCCATTAGGATGCACCCACTCTGGCCACACCCACCCGCCCCCCCCAGGGCAACCGCAATGCTGATGCGGCCCTCAATGAAATTGAGTTTGACACCCCTGGTCTAAGGTCAAGCATATCACAGTACTGTCACTCAGCATCAGCCCCTCTCCCATCTAAAGCTGCCTCATTTTGCTCATAATTGGTTTATTTGTCATAAGGATATAATTCGGAACCAAATTTGGAAGCAGATGTTGGTTGAAGGTCTTGTTGTAGTCTCTGGCTTGCCTCCGTAGAAAGCTAGAAGGTATTTACTTATACCGAAGAAGTGTTCTGGCCATTGTATTATGAAAGACTGTAAACCGAAGTCCATGTATGAAACCTGCATAGAACATCCTGGCTAAGCAAGGAAGCTAGATACATTAGCAATAGCAACAACATTTATATACCATTTCATAGTGCTTTATAGCCCCCTCTAAATGGTTTACAGAGTCAGCCTCTTGCCCTCAACAATCTGGGTCCTCATTTTACTGACCTGGGAAGGATGGAAGGCTGAGTCAAGCTTGAGCCGGTCAGGATCGAACTCCTGACTGTGGGCAGAGTCAGCCTGCAGTATTGCATTCCAACCACTATGCCACCAAGGAAGGAAGGGAGGGAGGGAGGGAGGGAGGGAGGGAGGGGAGAGAGGGAGGGAGGGAGGAAAGAAGGAAGGAAGGAAGGAAGAGAGGGAGGGGAGAGGGAGGGAGGGAGGAAAGAAGGAAGGAAAGAAGGAAGGAATGAAGGGAGGGAGGAAGGAAGAGAGGGAGGGAGGGAGGGAGGGAGGAAGGATAGCAATAGCACTTAGACTTATATACCACTGCACAGTGCTTTATAGCCCCCTTTAAATGGTTTAAGAGTCAGCCTGTTGCCCTCAACAATCTGAGTCCTCATTTTACCGACCTGGGAAGGATGGACAGTTGAGTCAACCTTGAGCTGGTCAGGATCGAACTGCTGGCAGTGAGCAGAGTCAGCCTGCAATACCGCATTCTCACCACTGCGTCACCACGGCGCCTATAAGTTACCTTTCAAGTCTAACCGATACCTGTTGATTAATGGCAACCCCAGTATACTTTTGTGGTTATTCATATGGTATTTTATACCTTTGCAGTGCGATGGACAATATATCCCTCTTCCAAGCCTTCAAGGCATAGCTGTTTTGAACATCCCAAGCTATGCTGGTGGAACAAACTTCTGGGGTGGAACCAAGGAAGATGATGTAAGTAATAACAGCCTTGCTCTTCGGGTTATTTGCTTCCCAAGTAAGCCAGCTGTCGATTTTCTACATGAAGTTTGCGTCAAAATGGAAAATGCTGTATGTTAAGAGGGTTTTTTTTTTTTGGTTTTTGGTTTCAAATGCTCCACGTCTGTTTTCCAAGACTTGCTGAAGTCAACGGGGTACCAACCCCGCTGTCACTTGGCCTCAAGGAACACCAATGGTATTTCCCAAACTGCTCAAAATGATGGATGAAGGAAATCAATGGTTAGCTAATTGTGTCTGCTGCTTAAAGGTGAGGATGCTAATTCGCAGAGGTTGGTTCTTCATGGGAAGACATTCATCCAGCTGAACCTTTAAGCAAACTGATCAAGGTGGTCCCTCGGATGGTGCTGGAGAACTTCAGAATGGTGTTCCTGGAGGACCATCCATCCATTCTGAGGCTACCATAATAGGGCGGTTCAAGATACCACGGTCTTTGTAGTGAGTTATGGAGTCATCAGAAGTTCCCTAGTTTGGCTAATGAAACGTCTTCAAGAAAACAAGCAAGCTCAGAGAGCACCAATGACCCCACAGTCGTCGTCGTCGTCGTCCTCCTCCTCCTCCTCCTCCTCCTCCTCCTCCTCCTCCTCCTAGCACTGATGATGTTCTCTAGTTTGGGTAATGAAACATCTTCAAGAAAACAAGCAAGCTCAGAGAACACCCAGGACCCCACAGTCTTCTTCTTCCTCCTCCTCCTCCTCCTCCTCCTCCTCCTCCTCCTCCTCCTCCTCCTCCTCCTCCTCCTCCTCCTCCTCCTCCTCCTCCTCCTCTTCCTCTCCTCCTCTCCACAAATCCTGCTCCCTTCCAGCACTGATGATGTCAGCAAGAAAACAAGCAAGCTGAGAGAGCACCAAGGACCCCTCATGCCAGCCCTGAACTACAAATATTATCCTTTTATTGGTCATAAAACACTTTGTTCAGTGTTGTCATAACTTTGAATGGTCACTAAATAAAGTGTTGCAAAAGTCTAGGAGAACCTGTATATTTTTTGACTTGAGTTTTGCTTCAGGCTGGAAAGGGGACCTTTGGCTGTGGACACAGAAGCTGTTTTCATTCTCCTGCTGAAAATAAGTTTGACAAATGGCACGTGTAGCTTTGGCATTTCGAGCAGCCCAAATGTTCTCATATACGGATGAAAGATTCCAGTCCCAACCTCGTAAACAGCAACTCTTTCAAATACTTCGGGAGTGACCTTTAATATTACAGTTCTGTTCCAAGCATCCACCTTCTCTGATATTTAAGAAATGTTGCTTTATATCCCGGAGCGAAAGACCTAATCCCTGAATGACATCAGGACTGGAATGCAAATACTGAAATAGAATAGAATAGAATAGAATAGAATAGAATAGAATAGAATAGAATAGAATAGAATAGAATAGGAGAACAGAAGGAGAATAAAATTAGAATAGAATAGAATAGAATAGAATTGAATAGAATGAGAATAGAATGAGAATAGAATAGAATAGAATAGAATAGAATAGAATAGAATAGAATAGGAGAACAGAAGGAGAATAAAATTAGAATAGAATAGAATAGAATTGAATAGAATGAGAATAGAATAGAATAGAATAGAATAGAATAGAATAGAATAGAATAGAATAGAATAGAATAGAATAGAATAGGAGAACAGAAGGAGAATAAAATTAGAATAGAATAGAATAGAAATGGAATGGAACATAGAATAGAAAATATGCAATGGAATAGAACATTAAAATAGAATAGAATAGAATAGAATAGAATAGAATAGAATCTGGAAGGGACCTTGGAGGTCTTCTAGTCCAGCCCCCTGCTCGAGCAGAACCTATACCATTTCTGGTGACCAAAATTGGCTACAGTATTTTAGATGTGATCTTACTAGGGCTTTATAAAGCAGTACTAATACTTCACGTGATCTTGATTCTATGCCTCTGTTTATACAACCCAGGATTGTATTAGCTTTTTTTGGCTGCTGCTGCTACACACAGCTGGCTCACAATGAAGTGATCGTCCACTAGGACTCCAAGGTCCCTCTCACAGTTACTGTTTTATGAAACAGGTCTCGCCCAATCTGTACTTGTCCCTTCGATTTTTCCTGCCTAAATGTAAACGTTTGCTTTTCTCCACCTTGAAACTCATTTTGTTGGAACGAGACGTAAAACTTTTCTCTTCCCCCCACCAGATCTTCGGGGCGCCGTCATTCGATGACAAAATCTTGGAGGTGGTGGCCGTCTTTGGCAGCATGCAGATGGCCGTCTCCCGGGTGATCAAGCTCCAGCATCATAGAATAGCCCAGGTTTGTCTCACGCCCAGGAAAAAGGAAACGGGAGGGTCCCCTATGTCAATGGTCCCCAATCTTGCTGGGCCACAGCCCACTATCAGTCCGTGAGCAATTTGGAACCGGGCCATGGACATGGTGGCCAAGCACCTGCTTACATGCCTCAACTTACACAAGCAATGGGGGAGCGCCTGTGTGCATGCTCCATTTGCACGTGTGGTGTACGGGTGCGCCCGCCACTGATGCAAATGGAGCTGTGTGGTGCTTACCGGCTGCTGGTGCAATACCAGTTGGGGAATCCTGGCCTATATCGGTGAAAACTCTCAATCATCCAATTGTCTAAAACAGTGGTGGCGAACCTATGGCACGGGTGCCAGAGGCGGCACTCAGAGCCCTCTCTGTGGGCACGGGCGCCGTCGCCCCAGTCCTAGGCCTTCAGCTGAGTTTTATAAAACCTTTTCACTTTAGGCCTCCACTGCTGGGTGCAAAAAAAGAAAAAAGGTTCAATCAATCAATGAATTTCAACTTCTCACGGGGAAAAAGAAGATCTTGCAAAGTTGGAATTGATTGATTTAACTTTTTAGTCCCACCCAGTCTGCCATTACCACCGCAGCCACGCCCACCCAATGGGCCACACCCACCCAATGGGCCACACCCACCCGGCACCCGACGATGCGTAAGTGGGTTTTGGGTTGCAGTTTGGGCACTCGGTCTCTAAAAGGTTCGCCATCCCTGGTCTAAAATCTAAAAGTTAAATCATGGCAACTAATATTTGTGTTAGTCATCCAAGCAGTTTTATCAGTCCGAGAAAATGAGGCAGAGAGTTGTTAGAATGTACCAACCCTTGCCACACGAATTTCAGGGGTTTCTTCCCCAAAATGCATTAAAACATATCGACGGAAATTCTCAATCACCCAGACCAAAGTGTCTCAAGTCTAAAAGTTAACTCATGGCAACGGGACTAATTTTTTTGCTGTCCCCTGTTGAAGCCAGCTGGCGAATCACTCAACCAGAATGGAGCTGGAAGGGACTTTGGAGGTCTTCTAGTCCAACCCCCTGCTCAAGCAGGAGATCTTATGCCATTTCAGACAGGTGGCTGTCCAGGCTCTTCTTAAAAAACCCCATGATGGGAGCAGCCACAACTTCTGAAGACACTGGTTAATCATCCTCGCTGTCAGGAAGTTTCTCCTTAATTCACGTTGCTTCTCTCCTTGATGAGTTTCCATCCGTTACTTCTTGTTCTGGGTTTTGGAAAAGAAATTGACCCTCTTCTGTTTGTGATAGCCCCTCAAATACTGGCAGACTGCTATCATATCACCCAGCAGTACTTCTTTTCTCTAGACTAGCGTACACAAATCCTGGCAACTGTTCTTCGTATGTTTTTGTCTCCAGGCCTTTAATCGTCTTCGTTGCTCTTCTTTGCACTTTTCCCAAAGTCTCAACAACTTTTTTGTAATGTGGGGACCAAAACTGGATGCAGTGTTCCAGGTGTGGCCTTACTACGGCTTTATAAAGCTGTACGAATACTTCACCTGATTTTGATTCTGTGCCTCAGTCTATACAACCAAGGATTGTATTGTTGTGATTCCATGCCAGCCTGTGCTCCCAACAGCTGAGTCTGAGGAATCTGAGGAGGAGGTGGAGGGGGCATTTGAAGGGCCATTAGGGGCAGAGGGAGGCTCTGATGAATTACAGGACTCACGGTTTGATGCAGAGCCTGGGTCCTCCAGTCGTGTTCCTGATGAAGCTCAGCTGTGTGAGGAGAATGAGTCAGACTCGGAGGACTCACATCTGATGGACATGCTAATTGATGCTCGCACACATCGTCAATTAGCGAGAGTAAATCAGCAGCAGTCAATACGGCAACTCCAGGGTAAAAGGAGAAGGCATTGAGAGGCAACGCCTTGGGACTGCTGTATAAAAAGAGGAGGTGTGGGCGGTGCTGGTTGCTGAAGGCAACTGTTTGCAAAGTACTTCTTAGGATCCTGGTTTGTTCATCTTGCTTGTGACTACTCTTCTGTTTGCATCGTGTTGCCTGTGGACTATTTCCTTCATTTGGATTGAGTTTTGCTGTTTGTGTTTTGGACTATTTGGCAGGTTTGTCACCCATATTAAAAGGGGTTTGTTTTGTTTTAAGTCTCCAGCCTATTTTATCAACAGGGGTTTGGTCTTGTGCCTTTAACAAGGACGGCAATAGGCTGGGATAGAACATGTATTAGCTCTTTTGGCTGCTGCCGCACACGGCTGGCTCACCTTAAGTCATTGTCCTTTCCAGTTACCGTTTTTGAGCCAGGTCTTGCCTTGCACCTTTGCTTTTTCCCACCAGCTGTAAAACCTTGCTTCCCTCCAATGAAATTTCAATTTAATCGACCTTTCTCTTTTCAATTTCAGTGGGCTGCAAAATCCTGCACTTTGCAAAATCTAGCATCCTTTTGCCCTGGAGATGGATCTGGATGGGAGCCACCGTTCTTGCTGGAAATTGCTTGAACGTATTCCAGCCTCTGCTGAAATCTGTTTACTCTTTTTTCAGTGCCGGGCGGTGAAGATCACCATACTTGGGGATGAAGGAGTGCCCGTGCAAGTGGATGGCGAAGCTTGATTCAGCCCCCGGGCATCATTAAAATTGTGCACAAAATCGAGCACAGATGCTAACGCGCGACCGAGTACGTTACGTGGAGGGATCCTTCTTCTTAGGCCAGGGCTAGGCAACCTTGGCTCTTTTATGACTCGTGGACTTCAACTCCCAGAATTCCTGAGCAGCCATGCTGAGGGGAAAGGGAGAGGTTTCCATGCTGAGCCATGCTGGCTCAGGAATTCTGGGAGTTGAAGTCCACGAGTCACAAAAGAGTGATGTAACCCCGGGCCTATGCAACCGTCACAAGTACAGGCCAGTTGCAAAGCCTCTGGGTTTTGATCACGTGACCCTGGGGATGCTGCAAGGCTGGTAAATGTTAAAAAGCACTTGACTCTTTTGACGTTTGGCTCCCAGATGCCCTTGGCCACAAGTATACAGGCGGTCCTCAGTTTGCAACTGTTTTGTTTAGTGATCGTTCAAAATGACAACAGCGCTGAAAAAAGCGACGTGACCGTTTTTTGTGCAGCGTCCCCCTGGCCACGTGATCCAAGTTTGGATGCTTGGCAACCGGTTCATAATTATGACGGCTTTTGACCAGCAGAGTCCAAGGGGGGGGGGAAGCCAGATTCATTTAAGAACCGAGTGACTCACTTAACAATGGCAGAGGTTCACTTAAGAACTGTGGCAAGAGAGGTTGTAAGATGGGGGCAAACTTCACTGAACTGTCTTGCTGTCCAATGGAAATTTCAGACTCGGTGGGGGTCGCAGCTCAAGGTGTGCCTGCATTTTGCTTCTCGTCCGTTGGTGACCGTTCAAACTTTACGACGGCACTGGAAAAAGTGACATGATCCTTTTCACCTTTCGACCAGGTGTGGCTTTGCCATGGTCATGTGATCAAAATTACTTACTTGTCTTATAAATGTCCTTTCCCCCCCCCATGTACACAAATCTGCCTGAACATATTTATGCAATGGAGGGAGAGGAGGGGGAGAGGGGGAGAGGGGGAGAGGGGGAGGGAGAGAGAGAGAGGGGGAGGAGAGAGGGAGAGGGAGGGAGGGAGGAGGGAGAGAGTGGGGGAGAGAGGGAGAGAAAGGGATGGAGAGGGGAGAGATAGGGAGAGAGAGGGGGAGGGAGGGAGAAAGAGAGGGAGGAGGGGGGAGGGAGAGAGGGAGAAGGAGAGAGAGGGGGGAGAGGGAGAGGGGGGGAGAGAGGGAGAGAGAGAAAGAGAGAAAGGGACAGAGGGAGAGAGAGGGAGAGAGAGAGGGAGAAGGAGAGATAGGGAGAGAGAGGGAGAGGGAGGGAGGGAGAGAGGGAGAGAGCAGGGGAGAGGGGAGAGAGAGGGAGAGAGAAAGAGGGAGAGGGACGGAGAGGGGAGGGAGAGGGAGAGAGTGAGAGGGAGGGAGGGGGGAAGAGGGAGAGAGAGAAGAAAGGGAGAGAGGGACGGAGAGAGGGGGAGAGAGGGAGGGGGGAGAGAGAGGGAGAGAAAGAGAGAGAGAGGGACAGAGAGAGGGAGAGAGAGAGAAAGAGAGAACCGCAAATAAAGTCTTTTGTCCTTTTCATTGCAAGATGCACCATTAAACTAGACCTAAGAATGCCTGGCTGGGCTGTGGCTTCAGGGATGCCTAAATTATTATTTTTTTTCTCCCCCAATTCTGGATAGGCGTTCGAAAGCACGCTAAAATCCTGGGAAGACAAACAGAAGTGCGATTCTTGCAAACCCGGGTTACGGTCCCCGTTGTACCCACACCAGGCGGTGGAACTGGCTTCGGAAGAAGAGACGGTGCAGATCCAGGCTTGTTCTCAGGCGGCGGAAGAGCTGATCACCAGGTAGACTAGAGAGACTAAAGGCAGTTCGTCTCCAGGCCTTTAAGGATCTCAGTTGCTCTTCTTTGCACTTTTTCCCAAAGTCTCAACCTCTTTTTTTGTAGTCCGATCAATGGGGGGAAGCCCAGTTTCACTTCCCAACCACTTTGCTAAATAACCGCAGCGATTCGCTTAACAACTGTGGCGAGAAAGGTCATAAAATGGGGCCAATCTCCCCCATTTCACAAAGGCCTCACTTAAGAACAGAAACTTGGAGCTCAATTGTGGTTGCAAACTGAGGACTGCCTCTGTTTGCTACTTTTAATGTGGCTGTCATCGTTTTTAACCCTGGATGCTTTGTATTGTTTTTAATTCTGTTTTAAAGCCGCCCGGATTTGTGCATCTGAGATGGGCAGCCTGTGAATTTAATAAATGAACAACCAAGCCATTTTCTGGCCTTTGTAAATTCTCTAATTAACCCAAACCCTTCCCCGATTTGCTCTTTTCCACAGAATCTGTGAAGCTGCCAAAGCTCATAGCCTCTTGGAACAAGAGCTAGCTCATGCTGTGAATGCCTGCTCTCATGCTTTAGCCAAAGCCGGTCTGAAATTCCCTGAGGTAAGGAAAAAAAGAAAGATCTGTGTCAAGGTATTGATTGGGCACCTCACCAGCTTGTGTAGTGTGGGATGTAAGATGTAATGTAATGGTAAGAATGACTCAGCAGGGTCTGTGTCTTTTTAAGAGCCTTTGTATAAAGCAGGGGCCTTCAAACGTGGCCCTTTGATGACTTGTGGACTTCAACTCCCACAATTCCTCAGCCAGGCACATGTCAGTCATAAAAGGGCCACGTTTGAAGACCCCTGTCTTAAATCTAACAAACAAAATGGAGGCTGGCTGAGGAATTCTGGGAGTTGAAGTCCACAAGTCATAAAAGGGCCACGTTTGAAGACCCCTGTCTTAAATCTAACAAGCAAAATGGAGGCTGGCTGAGGAATTTTGGAAGTTGAAGTCCACCAGTCATAAAAGGGTGACTTTGAAGACTCCTGGTATAAAGGGAAGGCTCTGCTGATGTGTTCTCTCTCTTCTGTTTCCTGTTGTGATCGTGGTTTGTTGGATCCTGCTGTATTAGCACGTGTATGTATTTTGTTCCTGGTGTACGGTATTGTAGTTAAACCACCATTTAATATAGACCACCGTTTACTGTGTTTACCCTTGGGTTATCTCAGCGCAATAAGGCAGTGCACGCTCTGACAATGTGTCTTCAGATAAGTTCTTGGTAAGAATTCTTGATAAGAATCAAGATCACATGAAGGTCTAATAGCGCTTTATTATGCCTTGGTAAGGCCACACTTGGAATCCTGCATCCAGTTTTGGTCACCATGATGTAAAAAAGATGTTGAGACTCTGGAAAGAGTGCAGAGAAGAGCAACAAAGATGATTTAGGGCAGTGGTTCTCAACCTGTGGGTCGGGACCCCATATGGGGTCGAACGACCATTTCATGGGGGTCGCCAAACAAGGCTGTCCGCCATTTTTCCCCCTTTTCTTTGGCCACACCCCTGGCACCCGGTGATGTATAAGTGGTTGGGGGTCACCACAACATGGGGAACTGTATTATGGGGTCGCGGCATTAGAGAACCACTGATTTAGGGACTGGAGGCTAAAACATATAAGTAAGGGTTGGTGGAATTGGGTGTGTCTAGTTTAACGAAGAGAAGGACGAGGGGGGACAGGATAGCCAATGTTGCAGTATCTCAGGGGCTGCCCCAAAGAAGAGGGAGTCAAGCTATTTTCCAAAGCACCAGAAGGCAGTATCAACGGATGGAAACTAATCAAGGAGAGAAGCAACCTAGAATTAAGGAGGAATTTCTCGATAATTGGAACAATTAATCAGTGGAACGACTTGCTTCCAGAAGTTGTGGATGTTCCAACCCTGGAAGTTTTAAAGAAGAGATTGAACAACCGTTTGTCCAGAATTATAAGGTCTCCTGCTTGAGCAGGAGGTTGGACTAGATGACCTCCAAGGTCCTTTCCAACTCTCTTATTCTGTTATTTGTTCTTCTGTTAAGGTCAGCTTAGAACTGACCCATGCTTAGTAAAATGTTTAATGGTGTGCTTTTATTGAGTGAATCCTTGTCAATTCAATCAATAGCTGTACACCCCTTCATACCAAACAATCGCGATCTGACCAGTCTCTGATGCTGGATGCTTTTATTTCTTTAAAAGAATTTAAAAAAAAAAATTCCATTGCTAAGTGAGTTTTGCCCCATTTTACGATCTTGCTGGTCACAGTTAAGGGAATCACTGCAGTTGTTAAGTTAGTAATGTGATTGTGAAGTGAATCTGGCTTCCCCATTGACTTTGCTTGTGAGAAGGTCACAAAATGGGAGCACGTGACCCCGGGCCCCTGCAACCGTCACAAGTACAGGTCAGTTGCCAAGCCTCTGGGTTTTGATCATGTGACCCTGGGGATGCTGCAAAAGTGGTAAGCGTGAAAAATGGTCCGGAGTCCCTTTTTTTTCAATGCCGGTTGTGACTTTGAACGGTCCCTAAATGAACAGTTGTGAGTCGAGGACTACCTACAATTAAATGCACAGCTTTTGTGTCGCTGGGATCTTCACGTCTTTTTCCTCTCTGCAGAGCCTTACCAGAAACACCGCCTTGGAAATCGCTGCCACCGTGAAGGCGTTACATGACGAAACAGAATCCTTGCTGGTTGGAAAAGTCTCGTTGGTAAGATGAAAGTCTGTAAATGTCTTCACCTGTAGCCTGGTGTTGCCTTCACCCGTTCCAGACACCATCCCTTATGTTGGTTTTCCTGGCTCCCCAATTCTGACATGGTGGATTCTAGCCATCCTGTATCTGTAAGGCTCAGAGGCTCCACAATCATCTCAGGCAAAAGGCAAGAGGTCCAACTTTCTGAACTGGGACAGCTTCTTGAGCACCAAGTCTTCTAGAACAGGGGTCCCCAAGCCCTAGTCTGTGGATCGGTACCGGGCCGTGATGTGCCAGTAACCGGTCCGCACAACAAGCAAAGCCCTATCCGCAGGATGCAGGCAGCACACAAAACCACGCAGTATCCGGTCTGCGGAAAAACCTCTCTCCACGGAACCGGTCCCTGGTGCCCAAACGGTTGAGGACCTCTGTTCTAGAAAGGTTGGGCTTTGGGGAAATCAGCAGAGTAAGTCAGAAGAGGGTGGGGGGAAAAATAAAGGAGCTGAGGATTTTAATCATCCCTCCAGGAATTGTAACTGGACTGAGATCGGAGTTGGGGGAATGACTTTATGTCCTTAAACAGAGACATTTCCAGAAGAGAGAGAGAGAGAGAGAGAGAGACAGACAGACAGACAGACAGACAGACAGAGACAGAGAAACAAGAGAGAGAGAGAGAGAGAGAGAGATATGATAGATAGATAGATAGATAGATAGATAGATAGATAGATAGATAGATAGATAGATAGATAGACAGACAGACAGACAGACAGACAGACGTAGGTAGGTAGGTAGGTAGATAGATAGATAGACAGACAGACAGACAGACAGACAGACGTAGGTAGGTAGGTAGATAGATAGATAGATAGATAGATAGATAGATAGATAGATAGATAGATAGATAGATAGATATGATACATAGACAGATAGATGGAGATAAACATAGATGGATAGAAGATGGATAAATAGAAGATAGAGGGGGAGAGAGAGAGATGGCTGATAGATAATGATAAATAATATATAATTGATAGATATAGGTAGATATAGATAGATGTATAGATATAAACATATAGATTTAGACATAAATATAAGAATAAGTATAGATATAGATATGGATAATGATATGGATAGAGATAGATAGATAGATAGATAGATAGATAGATAGATAGATAGATAGATAGATAGATAGGCAGGCAGGCAGGCAGGCAGGCAGGCAGGCAGACAGACATAGAGATACTGTAGATATATGATATAGACAGACAGACAGACAGAGACAGACATAGAGATACTGTAGGTATATGATATAGATAGATGATGATGATTGATAGATAGATACTGTAGATATATGATGGATAGATAGATAGATAGATAGATAGATAGATAGATACATAGATAGATACATAGATACATGGATAGATACATAGATAGATACATAGACAGGTAGATACCATAGATAGAAGATAGATAGAGAGACAGGGATTCTTGTTAGATAATTCAGCCTAATAAAATTATGTTTGGGTTTCTTTTGGGCAGCAATTGGAATCTCCTTGTGAGGAGTTGCTGGTCTCAGCAGTACACAATTTGGAGACTGAACTGAGAAAGTTGGCTGAAATTCCTTGGCTCTGCTATATTCTACAGATGAATGACGATGAGGTGGGTGGAATTCACGCACGCCAGGCCTGAATCCTTGCTGTTCTTTTTGTTTGATTGGACCTACTTTGAAAGTCTGAGACACGTGCAGGAAAATTGCTGTTAGGGGGTTATGGGTGCTTTGAAGATGAATTGGAGGACGTATTTGAACCTTCTGTGAAGAAGCATCCCCTCGGCAGATTGAAAAAAGATACAGTTGCTTTAAAGTTCTTTAAAGACTCAGAAAAGTTAATGGGATTTTAAAAGCGGTCATTAGAATAGAATAGAATGGAATGGATGGAATGGAATGGAACGGAACAGAATGGAACGGAACAGAATAGAATGCAGAATAGAATAGAGAATAGAATAGAATGCAGAATAGAATAGAATGCAGAATAGAATGCAGAATAGAATAAAATGCAGAATAGAATGCAGAATAGAACAGAATGCAGAATAGAATGCAGAATAGAATAGAATGCAGAATAGAATAGAGAATAGAATAGAATGCAGAATAGAATAGAATGCAGAATAGAATAGAATGCAGAATAAAATAGAAATTTTATTGTCATTTTAAATGTACACTGATCAGCCTACATTAAAATGAAATTGCATTGCATTCAGCTCTCAAAAAAAAAAAATACAAGTATGCATATACCCACATACACACACATATATGAGGCCGAGATACAGTCACAGTCTAGTTCGAATATATATACATATATACATGGTGGAAAAAAAAAAGAATCCTGCGAATTTACCAGACGGATGGCATAAGGAACAAAGCTATTACAGAATCTGCCAGTCCTGCTATAAATACTTTGAAACCTCCTCCCAGAGGGGAGCAACAGGAACCGACCGTGAAGTGGGTGTGTGGGGGGGTCTCTAACAATGCTCCGAGCTCTAAGCACATATAAGAGCTTGTAAGCAGCACCCTGAATCACGGGAAGCAGAGCTTCCTATGATCTTCTCGGCTGTCTTCACCACCCTCTGTGTGGACCTTCTATCTGAGGCTCTGCTGCCACCAAACCAGAGAGCGAGGCAGTTTGTTAAGATGCTCCCCATCGTGCCTCTGTTAAAAAGTGGCCAGGACAGAAGGAGAAAGACGTGCTCTACCTCCTCCGATGCAAGACATGAACAAAAAGAAGAAAAAAAAAACCCCAATAATCATCTTCTTATCTTTTTTTAGGATCCCCCCTTGGAGTACTGTAAAAGAAACAGCCGCAGTACCGTCTTTCGTATCGTGCCAAAGTTTAAAAAGGAAAAGGTTCAAAAACAGAAGACCAACACCCAGCCTGGTAGGCTTTTTTTAAAAATAATAATAATAATAATACCGTTGCTTAGAAAACACAGAATTGTGAGCGGATTGGTGCAGAACCCCATGTGCACCGGAGCTTGGTCTTGGCCTTCCTTGTTATTCCATCTTCACGATGACTTGAAGTAGTCTTTATCCCACGAGCAAGTCGGCCCTTAACGTCTACGTGCAGGTCAAGGGTGTGTGTGTAACTGTCCTGGCTCCAGGAGGCCACACGGTTTTGTGTGCGACCCACCCAAAAGGGAGCAAGTTAAGGATCCGCTCGGGGATGGGGCTCTTGAAGGGCAGAGCTGGATGCTGGAGCTGAGAGCATGGCTAGAAGGCAGGCAGCCCTCCGATTCCCGGGTTTTCCCTCCCTTTAACCTGCATGTCCGAAACGGCTGCCCATCACCCACCCACCCACCCCGACTTCTGCTATCACTGCGTTGTTCTCTTCTCTTCTGTCCTCCACCTTCTACGGCCTAACCTCCGCTTGCCGTGCGGCCCAGCATGTGGAGAAATTAAGGGGGTTTTGCTCTTAACTTTGGTAGTTCAGAAATGGGGCACGGAGGAAGTAGCGGCGTGGCTGGACCTGCTGAGTTTGGGAGAGTACAAAGACACCTTCATCAGCCACGACATCCGAGGCGCGGAGCTTTTGCACCTGGAGAGGCGAGACCTGAAGGTACTGTATTTGCGTTTCTGCTACTTTTCTGCCTTAAGAGCATTTCCGAGACGGAATGAAAAGCTTCTCCTCTTTCCCCCTCCCCCCTCCCAGTTGTGTGCCTGGAGCTTGGCTTTTTAACATGCATCCCTGCGTTAACACCCCCCCCCCGCCCCAAAACTGCTGTCTGTCAGGCTGAATTCTCTCTGTCTGGGAAGACCCGGAAGGACGAGGGTTTTCCTTCTGAAAGAGGTCTGTGGAGATCCTCCACCATCCAGGTCACGGTTGCCCCAAAAGGTGTTTTTTCTTTTTTTTCCAAAAGGCAACTGGACTTTCTTGGGGGGGGGGTTCTTTGAAAATGTTTTGCTTCTCATCCAAGAAGCTTGTTCAGTTCAGTACTCCAATAGAGGTGGAGTAGAGTAGAATACTATAGAAAATATAGAGTGGAGTGGAGTGGAATAGAATAGAATAGAATAGAGGAATATCAAATAGAATAGAATAGAATAGAATAGAATAGAATAGAATAGAATAGAATAGAATAGAATAGAATAGAATAGAATAGAATAGAATAGAGGAATATCAAATAGAACAGAACAGAATAAAGAAAGTAGAATAGAATAGAATAGAATAGAATAGAATAGAATAGAATAGAATAGAATAGAATAGAATAGAATAGAATAGAATAGAATAGAATAGAATAGAAAAGAATAGAAAAGAATAGAAAATATGGAATAGAACAGAATAGAACAGAATAGAATAGAATAGAATAGAAAATATAGAATAGAATAGAAAATATGGAATAGAATAGAAAATATGGAATAGAATAGAATAGAATAGAATAGAGGAATATCAAATAGAACAGAACAGAATAAAGAAAGTAGAATAGAATAGAATAGAATAGAATAGAATAGAATAGAATAGAATAGAATAGAATAGGAGGAATGTAGAACAGAACAGAACCGAATAGAATAGCTTTATTGGCCTTGTGTGATTAGACACACAAGGAATTTGTCTCTGGTGCATAAGCTCTCAGTGTACATGCAAAACAAAGTAATAATAATCATAATCAGGAGAACAACCTTCCATTATTTACTCATTCTCTCCAGCAAACAAACTCTTATTTTGTTCAGTTTGGGTTTCATGGTGTTGTTTTTTTAATTTGTGATGGATGTGTACTTCTCCCGCCTTCCCGTCAAACCCTAAATTGCAAAAACAGAAATGTCAATTACAACGATTGAGAGAGAGAGAGAGAGAGAGAGAGAGAGAGAGAGAGAGAGAGAGAGAGAGAGAGAGAGAGATTTAACATCCAGTTTGCATGTTAACAAGCATTTCGGTTGTTTCGGGGCCTAAATGAGAGCAAAGAGTGAATACCAAAAAAAAAAAAAAAAAAAAATCAATATAGCAATTAGAGCTATAGATTTGATTCCAGAAACATGGAAAAGCAAAAAAAAATAATAATAGCATCTGTTTGTAGCTCTTTAAAGCGACTGCACCTTTTTCCTAGACGACAGAGGCCAGCAGAGTGATTCTGGGTTAGGACTCGGCTGCTTTAAAGAGCTGCAGACGGGTGCTTAACATTTGTACTTCTGCACTTTTCCAAATTATTGGCAAAGCATGGCACAACACTAAAAACAGTCCATGTACACAGAAGCAGAAGGAACTCAGATAAATCATCTTTTTACTTGCATCGGATTTTATATCGTAGTAAATAGCTTTAGTGTGTTTATGCGCGTACAGCTCTGTACGCGGCTTGATATTACAGATATAAGTCTGCGTGCAGGTGATGCTTGGCTTACAACCACAAAACTGAGCCCTGAGTTTTGCCTTCAGGTGATTTTCAGGGAAGATCCTATTGACCCCCAAAATCTCATTTAACAGCCAGGCAAGGCAAGACTCCAAGCTCTTGTTTCGTTGCTCTGCTGTCCGACGGTCCTAAACCGGAACAGGGGAGTGGAAGCATTAACTGAAATGAGCAAAGGAGGGCAGCATTACATAACTAGGAAACTGCAGCTAAGGTGGAAATTCTAGATTTTGAATGAAGGGCTAGTAGTTGGAGATTGCAATGCCAGCTGAGCTCAGCCAGGCAGCAAGTAAAATTCTTGAAACTTAACACACCAGTTACTCCAGGAGCTACAAGCACTAGCCTTGGACTGGGTTCAGCATGAGCTCAAAACCCCCAGGGATTTTGATGTTAAAGAAACTATTTTAATATTGAATTTAATTACAGTGGCAAGGTTATTGATTGGTCAATACTGGAAGAAAGATTCATTGCCTACATTAGAAGAATGGATATTTAAGGTTTCCAGTTTGGCAGAAATGGCTAAAATTTCTGCTTATTTAAAGGATCATACACAAGAAAGATATATTATGGTATGGAGAAGATGGATAGATTATATTCAGATTAAATATGGGACTGAAAAGTTTCATTTATTTTATGATTAAAAAATAAGTATTATTAATAATAAGATTTAAAGGGAGTTAAGGGTTAAGTATGATATTAATTGTACAAATTGTTAAACTTGTTTAGCGTATGATTAATATATTTGTTAACTTAGATTATGTTTAATATGTTTGTTATACCCTGTATTTGGTTCCGGGAAGTGGGGGGGTAGGGGGGTGGGTTATTGGGTTTATTATGTAATTATTAATAAAACTTTTTAATAAAAAAAACCCCAGGGATAAAAAAAACTAAGACTCCATAGTTAGTGATTAGAGTAGGGGATCTTCAAACTTGGCCCTTTTATGACTGGTGGACTTCAACTCCCAGAATTCCTCAGCCAGGCACGCTGGCTGAGGAATTCTGGGAGTTGAAGTCCACACCTCTTAAAATAGCCAAGGTTGAGAAACACCGGCGTAGCTTTTTCTGAGTTGGCATTATTTCCCCCTCACATTATGTCAGGGGTCTTCAAACGTGGCTCTTTTATGACTGGTGGACTTCAACTCCCAGAATTCCTGAGCCAGCCAGCCATGCTGAGGGGAAAGGGAGAGGTTTCCAAGCTGAGCCCTGCCAGCTCAGGAATTCTGGGAGTTGAAGTCCACCAGTCATCAAGGGAGCCATAGTTCCCCCATGGTGGCTCAGGAATTCTGGGAATTGAAGTCCACGAGTCGTAAAAGAGCCAAGGTTGCCTAGCCCTGATTTAGGAGGATTTCAAGATGCAATTTTCAGTTTGGTTTTGAAGGAATATTTTTTTGTTTTTGTTTTCCTGGGCTGTTTCACGTTGGTCTTGAGTTTTATATAGATGGTTGAAATCCTGCAAAGTTGAGCCTCCAACCGTATGTTTTTTAAAGTCAACTGCTTTGTTGTATGACGATCTAGCATCGATATTTATGTATAATATTGGACAGATTTTGCTGCTAAATTTTCTAATTATTTTGTTCTGCTAGATTTGCTTTCTCTAAAAATATATTTTATTGATTTTTTTACAAATAGCAATCTTTAGTGCTTAGTAAATGATGTGTTGTCTGGGTTCATATAGTTAGCAACAATCAATAATAATTCATTTCTATGATTTCATAATCAGCACATTAACTAGAAATACCTTTCCTTGATGCTAGATTTCCTAATGCTTAGGTTTTTTTTTTAAATTTAAGATCGTTACTGGTTATTTTATTCATGCTGCTAGGTATTGGAAGCTGGTACGGCAAAACTGTAATTCCACGCTGTACTTCAGACACAAAGGGGGGATCTTTGTACACACAACCCAATTTCCCATTCCAGAGAGACCAATCAAGTATAATTATTGAGTGTAAGACTAAAATCTCAGAAATAAAGAATACAGGGGGGAAAAATAGACAGCGCCACTTCTTTTTAAAAAATTGACTTTTCCTTGGAAAGACAATTCAGTGTCTGAATGCATCGTGTCTGGAATAATTGGTATGTTGGGAAGAAAAATGGAGTCATTGACTTAAATGAGTGCTCTCTAAATTAGCTTTGTTGCCAAAAGTTCAATGAGCCAGCGAATCTGTCTTATTCTTTCTTCTGCAGGACCTGGGGATAACGAAAGTGGGTCATATGAAGCGAATTCTTCAGGGAATTAAAGAATTCAGCCGGAGTCCACCGTTAGCGGAATTGTAACCGTGCCAGCTTCCTCCGTCGAGAAAGCACTACTTACGCAAAGGTGTAGACGGTTGCGGGTTCCTCCCCGGCCGAGTAAAGGCCAGGTTGTGAGAAGAGCATTCCTCTGATCGGGGGCGAGGTTTGACGAATGAGCGGGATGCGGGTCCCCAAAAGATTTTGTGCATCTAAAAAAGAACTTTATTGTGAGAAGTAATCAAAATGTCTCCATTACGGTAAAAACATTTCCTGGGTAGCATTGGCGTCCCATGGACTCTGGTAATCCACACGGTTCCTTTCCGATCCAGGTCCCTTTCAACGCAACGACAAATTATTTTACAAAATGAGATTGCTCTCTTTGACACATCCTTGAAGCCAGCGGTGGGATTCAAATACGGGAACAACTGGTTCTCTGCATGGATGCCACTTCCGGAAGTCCCATCTGGGCCTGCTGGGCATCAAAAAATTGGCTACCGGTTCTGCCAAAGTGGTGCGAACCGGTTGAATCCCACCCCTGCTTGAAACCTAACTTTATCTGGAGTTTCTGGTGTCTGAGAGACTTGGTCCCATCCGGGTGTTTCGGTGACGCTGGTACCTCAAACTATAACTCTCTTGGGTTTTTCTCCCCTCCCCTTTCATTGGCCGAAAATAATGTTGGAATGCCGTGAATGGAGACGCTAAACTCCTGGCTTTTTTGGCCCAAATCGCCTGCCTGTTTACATGATACTTCTTACACTTGAAAAACTTTTATATCTGTTTTAATAAGGTTTAATTTATTACTGTTTGGGGTTAGGGGTTTTTTTTGTTTGTTTGTTTTCCTGATGTGATGTAAAGATGCTGCGTGTGGGCGGAGCGGGTTGCCCTATTCTAGCTGTGAAAAACATCTTATATATATATTCTGGCTTCAGGTCATTTCAGAGTATTGCGAAAATGCTAGAACAGGGCAGATTTGGGATTTGGTCCCCGAGGGAGAAAGATTTGAACGTTTTCCTTAAGTCTCTTCCTTAAAACCGCTTCCGGGTTTACCTCGAATGTCGGAGCTTCAAAATGTGGCGGTCGACTCAAAAGTGCATCAGATTTGGTGAACATCGGGACTCGGTTATGCAATTTGAACGAAATCTCGGAACGTTATAGAGCCCTGTCTTTTAAGTATGCATTTCTCTCCCCCCCCCCCCAGTTTAGAGATAGATTTCGCCTTGTCAGAAAGATTGCTATCCAATCATTTGTTAATATGGATTGGAAAATTTGGTGGATCGGGCCAGAAAAAGAAAATCCTTTTCTGAAAATTCCTTTTCAGAAATTCCTTTTCTGAAACCTCGGGATTCTAGATATTACTGAACCCAGGAAGATCAGCAGAGGAATTCAAAAAAAAAAAGTTGAGATGGTATCTTGATGGTGTTGGCTATTATGGACTCACCTCCCACTCTGGTTGAACTACAGCTCCCAGCATCCCCCACGCTTGTCTACACAGATTCTCAACCATTCAGCTCATGGATTTCCCAAAGGTGCTTTTTCCAAAGGACTTTCTTGCGTGTTTTTCATTTCTCATCCTAGAAGCTTCTTCAGTTCAGAATGAAGAGACCTGAAGAACTGAACTGAACAGAAACGAAGAAGCTTCTTGGATGAGAAGTGAAATGTTTTCAAAGGAAAAACAAACCAACAAACCAAGAACGTCCAGTTGCCTTTGGGGAAAAGCACCTTTGTGATCTCCCGCTGTTGATATTGTGAGCTCTTAAATTCCTTCTACCATCTTTTAAAACATTAAAAGCGAACCAGTATGCAGGTTGGCTGAGGAATTCTGGGAGCTGAAGTCCACAAGTCATCAAAGGGCCAAGTTTGAAGACCCCTGTCTTAAATCTAACAAACAAAATGGAGGCTGGCTGAGGAATTCTGGGAGCTGAAGGCCACAAGTCATCAAAGGGCCAAGTTTGAAGACCTCTGTCTTAAATCTAACCAACAAAATGGAGGCTGGCTAAGGGATTCTGGGAGCTGAAGTCCACAAGTCATAAAAGGGTCAAGTTTGAAGACCCCTGTCTTTAACAAACAAAATGGAGACTGGCTGAGGAATTGTGGGAGCTGAAGTTCACAAGTCGTAAAAGGACCAGGTTTGAAGACCCCTGTCTTAAATCTAACCAACAAAATGGAGGCTGGCTGAGGAATTCTGGGAGCTGAAGTCCACAAGTCATCAAAGGGCCAAGTTTGAAGACCCCTGTCTTAAATCTAACAAACAATATGGATGCTGGCTGAGGAATTCTGGGAGCTGAAGTCCACAAGTCATCAAAGGGCCAAGTTTGAAGACCCCTGCTTTAGATCAATCGTTTGTTTCCAGTTTGGGTTCCTTTAAGAACCCAACCTCCTGCTTCACACATTAGACTTAAGCTTTTGTCCTCTTGCCGAGTGTCAATTATAGGTAGTCCTCAGCTTACAACAGTTCATTTAGTGACCGTTTGAAGTTTACAGCGGAACCGGTTGTTAAGTGAATCTGGCTTCCCCATTGACTTTGCTTGTCAGAAGTTCGCAAAAGGGGATCACGTGACGCCAGGACATTTTAACCATCATAAATATCAACTAGTGGCCAAGCATCTGAATTTTGATCATGCTGCAACAGTTGTAAGTGTGAAAAACGGCCATACGTCCCTTTTTTCAATGCCCTTGTAACTTTGAACGATCACTAAATGAGCCGATGTAAATCGAGGTGCATAAGCTATAAGTTATTGAAAGTCAGAGAGATTGACAATATAGCCTTACCAAGCTTAACTGCCACTAAAGAGAGCAACATCTACTCAAGCAGGCGAATACGATCAATATTAAATGTTTATTTAGCTTCAAGATGGCTTAGTGTCTATGTGCAAACCCTTGGCATGGAATTGTGTGCAAGGCAAAGGAAGTGTAAGGTAGAGCAACTAAGATGATTAAGGGCCTGGAGATTAAAAACATATGAAGAACGGTTACAGGATTTGGGTATGGCTAGTTGAGAGAAAAGATAGGAGTTTCCCAGTATTTGAGCGTCTGCCACTTTTTTCAAAGTCTCAACATCTTTTTTGCAATCCAGTTTTGCTCACCACATTAGAAAAAAAAAAGATGTTGAGACTTTGGAAAAAGTGCAAAGAAGAGCTACTAAGATGATTAAAGGCCTGGAGACTAAAACATACAAAGAATGGTTGCAGGACTTGGGTTTGGCTAGTCTGAAGAAAAGAAGAAATAGGGGGGACATGATAGCAGTCTTCCAGTATTTGATGGACTGCCACAAAGAAGAGGGGAGGAGTCAACCTCTTCTCCAAAGCCCCTGAAGGCAGGACAAGAAACAAGGGATGGAAACTAATCAAGGAGAGAAGCAACCTAGAACTAAGGAGGAATTTCCTACAGTGAGAACAATTAACCAACGGAACTGCATTTTGGGTGCTCCATCCCTGGAGGTTTTTAAGAAGAGATTGGACAGCCACTTGTCCGAAATAGTCTAGGCTCTCCTGCTTGAGTAGGGGGCTGGACTAGATGACCTCCAAGGACCCTTCCAGCTGTATTCTGATTGATTGGTTTGAAAAGCAAAGGGCTTGTAAACTGACCTCACTTACTGAAACCATCATGGGTAGTTCATTATTTTCTCAGTAGTTGCATTGACATTTCCCCCAGATTACATTGTTACTACACTCATTTTGATATTTTGCCATACCTATCGCATTCTTGGCTCACAAAGTCGCAAATGCCGCCTTCCTTGGCGCAATAATCCTTTTTTTCTTCTTCCCTTTTTTAAAAGCATCCTGGTGGATATGTATGTGTGTGTGTGTGTGTGTGTGTGTGTGTGTGTGTGTGTGTGTATATATATATATATATATATATATATATATATATATATATATATATATATATATATATATATATATATATATATATATATATATATATATATATATATATAAATAAAAGGAAATAACAGAAAGCTGCCATGCACAGAAAAGAAGGCTAGAATTATTTGTAATTTAGCCACCATTACTCACTCTGTGGTTTTTTCCCCCCTTCAGAATATTAATATGCTGTTCTAGGGAAGTGAACGGGGCTGAATGCAGAAAATTAGATATATATTTTTTTAAAGAAAAAAAAATCACCCATTTCCTACTCTTTGGAAGTAGAATTTCCCTGCTGCTTCCTTGTGATTTCATTAGGCAGCGTTCTACATTTGCACAAAAAGATTGGTCTTCGTTCTTCTCTTTTTTTTTTCAATCCCGAAAAATAGAAACAAAGCCCTTTTAGGAAAACGGTATTAGCATAGATATTGTGAGGTTTCCCCCTTTCCCCCAATCCATAATTCACGGTTATTTGATTAATATAGTCCTAAATTTTTCTGTTGAAAGTAGCAGGTCACAAAAGTGGATTACATGACCCCGGGACACTGCACCCGTCATAAATATGAGTCAGTGGCCAAAAGTCTGAATTTTTGATCCCGTGACTGTGAGGGCCTGCTGCAACGGTTGTAAATGTGACAAAAGACCACAAATCCTTTTTTTCAGTGCTGTTGTAACTTCAAACGGTCGCTAAATGAATTGTTGTAAGCCAAGGACTATCTGGGTCTGGAAGGTGGGGTGCCAGTTTAATATTTAAGGTGACGCTTCAGTATTGAGCACTGGAAAACCAAATGAGAAAATGCCATGTTTTTTCCAAATAATGGGTTGATTGCAAGAATTTGAACAAGCATGTTGTAAGAGTTACCGTGTTAGTCAAGGGGTGAATTGCTCTTGGTTTCAGTTCTTGGGGGTTTATGCTTGCACTAGTAAGATTTGGCAGGTTTCATGTTTATTGTAATTTTACATCACCAAAATGTGTTTGGATAAAGTTTAGGCTTTAAGGTCACAAGCGACCTCCCCCCCTTGACACAACCTCAAATATTAGAGAATTATGCTCTGATTGTAATTTTGGCTTCCATTTAACAACCACTTGCACATGTCAAATCCCACGGAGTTGAGAGGAAGAGAACAAATCACCTGGCCAGGTCAAGCACCTGCAATGTGCTTGTTCTAGGGCAGGGGCCTTAAAACTTGGCCCTTTGATGACTCGTGGACTTCAACTCCCAGAATTCCTCAGCCAGCTTCCATTTTGTTTGTTAGATTTAAGACAGGGGTCTTCAAACCTGGCCCTTTTATGACTTGTGGACTTCAACTCCCAGAATTCCTCAGCCAGCGTGAGGGAACTATGACCCTTTTATGACTTGAGGACTTCAGCTCCCAGAATTCCTCAGCCAGCATGAGGGAACTATGACCCTTTTATGACTTGTGGACTTCAGCTCCCAGAATTCCTCAGCCAGCGTGAGGGAACTATGACCCTTTTATGACTCGCGGACTTCAACTCCCAGAATTCCTCAGCCAGCGTGAGGGAACTATCACCCTTTTATGACTTGTGGACTTCAACTCCCAGAATTCCTCAGCCAGCATGCCTGGCTGAGGAATTCTGGGAGTTGAAGTCCACAAGTCATAAAAGGGCTACGTTTGAAGACCCCTGGTCTAGGGTAATATGTGCTAGTGTATAAATGAGGTGTGATGATGATAAATATTTCAGGATGAGGCCACTGTGGGAAATAACCAGGCTGAGACTGAGGGGGGGGGGTCAAAGGCGTCATATGACTGACATCTGTCATATGTCCCTGTGTGCTTACAAATAATCTAAATCCTTTGAAGGCTATTCTTATCTCCTGCTCATTTCCCTTGACCGTTAGTTGGTCAGATTCTTGTAGAGACCTTAAGCTTGCAATCAATCTTTATGCAGGTAATCCTCGGCTTACGACCACAGTTGAGCCCAGAATTTATGTTGCTAAGCGAGAAATTTGTTAAGTGAGATTCCCCCCACCCCTGCCCCATTTTACGACCGTCAGATTCACTTAACAACCGTGCTACTAACTTAACTGCCATGATTCACTTAATGTCCGTGGCATAAAACGAGGCAAAACTCGCTTAAAGGGTGTTTCACTTAGCAACGGGCTCAACTGTGTTTGTGTACGTCAAGGACTCCCTGTATACATTATTTGGCCAACGCATTCACTTTGAGAGACCTGATTTCAGCCAGGCTGGTGCAAACATTGGGGTGAATTTCCCAACTGAAATATGGTAGGTCCCAACCCCCTTCACACACACACACACACACACACACTCACACCCATTGTCTCTCCCCAAAGCAAACATTTGCTATCTCGTGTTTTCTAAAATCAGGATCCCAAACGCAAAGCTTGAATTGTGTAGAGGCAACCGAAGCAAACTTGTTGCAAACTTAGAACGTCTTGGTATTAAAGGATAATTAATGAAGTCTCTGCAGCATTGAGAAGGCAAAAGCTAACAGGAGCGATTGAAATGTTATCAAAAGCTTAGTTAGCTTATTGGGGAGCTGTCTTAATTATCGTTGGAACTGCAATTCCTGAACAACGTGTCGCAAAAAAACTTGAATTGCCAATCAATGTTCTCTAGTGTTCCTTCTTTGGGGAGGTGTGATTTAATTGATTTACCTGCTGATCGATAAGTTAAATCACCAAACGCACCAAGTTACAAATTCAACACACGCCCGCTAAAGCAAAGCCACATTTCAGTGAGTCACAAAATCAGAGGTTGTTTTCTTGCTGTTGTGATGCAAAAAAACACAAAAAAACTGCAAGGGGTCGAGGCGACAAAACGTCTCACAAATAAGAGGATCCCACTAGTGCGCTAACCTGCTCTGCAGTGGGCAAGAGTCGTGTGACGTATGAGAACGGGGTATACAGGTTGTCCTCGACTTACGACGGCAGTGGAGCCCAACCTTTCCGTTGCTAAGCGAGACAGTGGTTCAGTTGAGTTTTGCCCCATTTTACGACCTTTCTAGGCGGGTTTTTTAAGTCAATCACTGCAGTCATCCGGTCGTTAAGTGAATCTTGGCTTCCCCCATTGACTTTGCTTGTCAGAAGTTTGCAAAAGGGCATCACGTGACCTCATGGGACGCTGCAACCGTCATAAGTACATGCCAGTTGCCAAGCATTTGAATGTAAATCACATGACTGTGGGGAGGCTGCAACAGTCGTAAGGGTGAAAAACAGTCGTAAATCACTTTTTTCAGTGCTGTTGCAACTTTGAACGACCACTAAACGAACTGTTGTAAATTGAGGACAACCTGGAATCTCTCTCTCTCTTTTTTTTAAACCTAGTTACTTTTTAAAATAAACTTTTGATAAGGCACCATATAACCCTAAGCGGGAAAGGACTGGATGGCGTTGAGTTATGTTGCTGTGAATCTATTAATTTATCCAGAATAGCATCGCGTCTGCTGCTTGAGCAGGGGGTTGGACTAGAAGACCTCCAAGGTCCCTTCCGTTATTCTGTTAATAAGAAAAATCATATGCTCCCAAAGCCACTCTCCGTTTTGAAGAAATGGAATAAGATTTCCTGTGCCGATGTACTTTTCTGCTTAGATTTGTAAATATTTTCCCATAGTATGCTGGGTTTTAAGTCAATTCTTGGAAAAATTGTGCAAGCGACAAATAATGGGGATTGTGGAAAACAGAATTTCTTCATACAGAAATAACCAGGAACATCTAGACGAGATTTTACTTCGTTGTTACTCCACCTTGGAAGTTTCGTGAACTTCATGACTGGCGGAGGAATTCTGGCTTCAGAAGCCAACACAACTTAAATTTTCCAAGGTTGAGAAACAGTCTAGACATCAGATTCTCCATTTTTTGCCAACTATTTCATAAAATTCAAGTGGTAAGACTTTTTTTTTTCTCTTTTAACTAAGCCAAGATGTCCAGGCATAATACATACGGAAAAGTCAGTTAGGTCAAGCTTTTAATATGCTATTTTTTTTTAAAACTCGGTGGAATTGAACAATTTATATTTCATACGCAAGAGATTTCTTTAACAAACATTTTGCGCTACGAAGCGCTTTCTCTAAAAACGAACACGCTGTGCAATTCAGTTCACGTTAAACTGAAGCCGTTGCAATTCTTATCCCGTTTTCCCCTCATTCGTGAGCCGTTTGGGGAGGCAAGGATGGAAACACCGAGCTGCAGTAGTAAATTAAAGTCAGGCTTTGTTGGAAAATACTTGCAATTTCTTTTAAAAGAATTAGCTTTTGATCCTTGATCCTTTTGGGGCAAAAATAGTCAATGGATTCTGGTAGGTCAAAAAAAAAAAAAAAAAACCCAACGGCACGTGCAACACACCTAAAAAAGGAGAGAGAATTCAGTGGTGTGCTCACAGCCACATCTTGAGTCCTTTTAATCAATCAATCAATCAGAATAGAGCTGAAAGGGGCCTTGGAGGTCTTCTAGTCCAACCCTACCATTTCAGACAAATGGCTGTGCAGTCTCTTCTTAAAAACCTTCAGTGATGGAGCATCCACAGCTTCAGGTGGCAGGTTGTTCCACTGATTAATTGTTCTCAGTGTCAGGAAGTTTCTCCTTAGTTCTAGGTTGCTTCTCTCTTTGGTTTGTTTCCATCCATTGTTGCTTCTTGTCCTGCCTTCAGGGGCTTTGGAGAAGAGCTTGACTCCCTCTTCTTTGGGGCAACCCTTCAAATGTTGGAATATTGCTATTAATGTCACACCCCCCCCCCCGGTCCTTCTTTTTTCTAGATTAGCCCAACCCAAATTCTCCTTATGTTTTACTCTCTGGGCTTTTAATCATCTTAAATTGCTCTTCTCTGCACTTCCCCCAAAGTCTTCCTGAAACAATTTGCTGATTTGTTCCTTGGTCAAATATTGAGAGCTAATTTCTTTAACCACCAACTGCCCATCACAGCCAGTTATCCAGGACGGTATATGATCTGCTGGCTTGAGCAGGGGGTTGGACTAGAAGACCTCCAAGGTCCCTCCAACTCTCGTTATTCTGCAATGCATTTAGTTCAGACTTTTCATCAACCATGATAAGAGCGGGTTAAACTTTAAAACAGACTTAGGATTTGCCCATATGAAACCACGGTTAAAATGCCCAGGGAAAGAAACCACGTTTTATCCAATGCTTGAAAGTCTGCAGCTGTGCACTCATAAAAGAGTTACTTTCGCCCCCTAGAATTAAGATTTTCTTAATTAAGAATTATGGGTGCCATAACTGCCAGTGTCATAATTTTGTTCCCGATCTGTGTGATTTCGCAGAAGCTAACTTTTTCTCTGCTTGATTTCATTCCTCTTTGGAGAATGTTGATTACACCATTCCTCCTATTTTTAAATAGATATAGGAACCAAACAATAAATAATGCCAAGAGTTCACTTAAAGTTAGTGGGAGTTATTTTAATCGTGCACAATGCCCCATTGCTTGTTTTGAATTTACAATTTCACACGCATGAAAACATCCAGAGTCAGCAGCCAAAACAATCTAAAAATCATCTCCACGCATGCGATGATTAGTTGAATTGCAATTACAGGTAAGTCCTCGACTTACAACGGTACATTTAGTGACCGTTCATAGTTATAACGGCACTGGAGAAAAAAAAATCACGACCGTTTTTCAAAGTCACACCCTTTGTAGCATCCCCTTGGTCAAAATTCAGCCATTTGGCCACTGCCTCATACTTATGACCGTCCCAAGATCACGTGATCCCCTTCCGACAAGCAAAGTCAACGGGGAAGTCAGCTTCACGTAACAACTGGGTGGCTAACTTTACAACGGCAGTGCTTCTCTTAACGGCCATGGTGAGAAAGGTCGTAAAATGGGGCAACATTCATTTAACAAATGCCTCACTTAACGACATAAATTTTAGGCTCCGTTGTGGTCGTAAGTCTAGGGCTACCTATACCGCAAAGATTAGTTTCATTGTTTTAATTTTTTTTTTACAGGTTTACCGATCTTGACAAATAGGTCTACATTCCCGGCGGGAATAAATAGCAAATATTGTGTGAATTTTCCACCGACCTATAGGAGTTTTCAAAGCACTATCTAGCCAAACTCAAGGATCTCCAAATTTAGAGTAGCTTTGGAGTCAATTCTGCAGATTGCCCAAGGCTGTAATCTCTGCAGTATAGTTTAAATAATAATCACCATCATCATCAAAAATTTAAATCTTCACCCATGATTAAAAAAAAAAAAATCTGCTGAGCAGAGAATGCTGTAAGTTGGGGAATATATTTACTTGTATTTTTTTTTTTTAAAGAAACGGTGAGTTTCGGTTGTTTACATACTGCTTACAGCAGCACAGGTTTATTTTTTAATATATATATATATATGAAAAAGGAGATATTTATTGCATATCCTATTTTGAGAGATGTTTTATGTGTGTTTTGCACCTTTGGGGATATATTGTTACATTGCTGCGTGCAGAATATTTGGGCGGTTTTTTGTTAATTGTAATTTTATGATTCCTAAGTGACCAGTTTTTTGGGGGGGGGGTTGTGCTTTTTTATTATTGGACGCATGATTACTTATTTATTGTTGTATGGAGGTCACGGAGATGTGTATTTTTGTACGCTGTTGGAAACAATGGTTGACTTTGTTGTACTTTTATGAGAGGCCCTCCTTTCCAGGGTGCCATTTGCTCTTCCTTCCGAAATAAACACACGCATACAAGCCCCCAGGGTCTCCTTTTACCTATTTTGTTTTGAAAGTTTGATTTAATGGATTTAAACACCCGTGCTTCCCAGTTTTTTTTTTTCCTTTTAAAGAGGGAGGGTGATCCTTGAAGAAAAGTAAAATAATAAAAGCCTCCAGTTGACCCAACCGTCTGAAGGACATGAGGAGAACGGGAACACTGGAAAGTAAAAAAAAAAAGAAAAGAAAACGAGAGAGAGAACGTGAGCCTGATGTGTTCAGATGAAGAGAAGGCCCTGCAAACTCCATCAGAAGAGAATTCCAAGCCAGCAGGACTGCACCGAAGGCAACTGAGCCTTCGCACTCTGCTTTAGCACCACAACAGGCACCTTGCCTGAGCTCAATTCCATGTTGGTGACAATGCTAAACTCCATCCATCCATCCATCCATCCATCCATCCATAGGTAGAGGGATATATATATATGTATATGTGTATATATATGTATGCATATAAATGTATGTATGTATAAAGTATATGTGTATGTGTTTGTATGTATGTGTGTATATGAGAGAAAGAGAGAGGAAGAGAGAGAGAGATTAGATGATAGAATACTTAGATAGCTAGATAGTCCTCCACCCATCCATCCTTACCTGTCTTTTTCTTTCATGTCTGTCTGTCTGTCTGTCTGTCTCTCTCTCTCTCTCTCTCTCTCTCTCTCTCAGTGGTTCTCAACCTTTCTAATGCCGCGACTCCATAATACAGTTCCCCATATTGTGGTGACCCCCAACCACTTATACATCACTGGGTGCCAGGGCCGTGGCCAAAGAAAAGGGGGAAAAATGGCAGACAGTCTTGTGTGGCGACCCCGGTGAAATGGTCGTTCGACCCCAAATGGGGTCCCGACCCACAGGTTGAGAACCACTGATCTATCTATCTACCTATCTATCTATCTAATCATGTCTATCTCTACCATCTATCATATCTAATTATCTATCTCTAGCTATCCATATGTCTACCATCTTTTCTATCTATATATCTGTCTGTCTGTCTACCTACTTCTTTCTTTCTTTTTCTATCTATCTATCTCTGTCTGTCTATCTATGTATCTATCTATGTATCTATCTATGTATCTATGTATCTATGTATCTATCTATCTATCTATCTATCTATCTATCTATCTATCTATCTATCTATCTATCTATCTATCTATCTATCTATGCCTGCCTGCCTGCCTGCCTGCCTATCCATCCATCCATCCATCCATCCATCCATCCATCCATCCATCCATCCATCCATCCATCATTCATCTCTCTCTCTCTACCTACCTACCTACCTACCTATCTATCCCATCCATCCATCCATCCATCCATCCATCCATCCATCCATCCATCCATCCATCCATCCATCCATCCATCCATCCATCCATCCATCCATCCTCTAATGTATATGTATCTGCCTATCTATCTACCTATTATCTATCTCTCTATCTCAGTGATGGCGAACCTTTTAGAGACCGAGTGCCCCAAAACAGGCCCTGCCCCCACCCTGCCCGCTCCGCCCCTACCTCGCCCCCATCCTGCCCCTGGCCCTGCCTGCCCGCAGGGCCACCCACCGCCTCCACAGCCTGCCACAGATCGCCCAGGCGGCCCAGCAGTGCCATGGCAGCCACACCCTCGGCCTGCACCCCACAGAATCAACTGCGCACGACAGGGCACGAAGGCAGAGTCTTGTCCCCACTGCCTGGCTGCCATGTTCTTGGCTGCGCTGCTCCGCGTGGGCCGCACTCAGTGACTTTCCTCTGGGGGGGCTGCTGGTGAGGTGGGGGCCGCGGGGGGAGGCGGGGCTGGGGCAACGGCGCGCGTGCCCACAGAGAGGGCTCCGAGTGCCGCCTCTGGCACACGTGCCATAGGTTCGCCACCACTGCTCGATCTCCTAGGTAGCTACTTACAGGTCCCAACTTACAACCATTCCTTTACTGACCATTCAAAGTTACAACAGCACTGAAAAAAATGACTCATTTTTCACACTTGCAACCGCTGCAACCACCCTCATGGTCACGTGATCAGGATTCAGAGGCTTGGCCACTGGCATGTACTTATGACAGTTGCAGCATCCTCGGGGGTGTGTGTGTGTCACGTGATCCCCTTTTGTGACCTTCCGACAAGCAAAGTCAATGGGGGAAGCCGGATTCGCTTAACGACCGGATTCCTAGCTTAACAACTGCAGCGATTCACTTCATTGTAGCGAGAAAGGTTGCAGACTCGGCAAAAGTCATGTATCAACTCTCTGGCTTAGCAGACGTTGTGCGTTCAACCTTCATCGCATCCCTGCAGGACCCAATTTTGATTCCTTTGCAGACTCTCAGTTGCACAACCAACCAGTCACCTCGGAGTGTTAGCACATTGCATTACCTCTACTAACCACAATGACACCCTTGGAAACCCCCCCCCCCGGTTTTATTCATTTCAGGGCCCCATTTCCTGACTACCAGGAACTTCCAAATTCACTGCAAGATTCTTGACTCCATTCTTAGGCCGAAACAGCAGGGACAGCCTTATTTCAAAATGTTTTTGCCCATCTTTCTTTCCCCTTAGACCAGGGGTAGGCCACCTTGGCTCTTTTATGACTCGTGGACTTCAACTCCCAGAATTCCTGAGCCAGCATGGGGGAAACTATGGCCCCTTTAAGACTCGTGGACTTCAACTCCCAGAATTCCTGAGCCAGCCATGCTGAGGGAAAAGGGAGAGGTTTCCAAGCTGAGCCATGCTGGCTCAGGAATTCTGGGAGTTGAAGTCCATGAGTCATGAAGGGGCCATAGTTCCTCCATGCTGGCTCAAGAATTCTGGGAGTTGAAGTCCGCGAGTCATGAGGGGGCCATAGTTCCCCCATGCTGAGGAATTCTGGGAGTTGAAGTCCATGAGTCATGAGGGGGCCATAGTTCCCCCATGCTGGCTCAGGAATTCTGGGAGTTGGAGTCCACGAGTCATGAGGGGGCCATAGTTCCCCCATGCTGGCTGAGGAATTCTGGGAATTGAAGTCCATGAGTCATGAAGGGGCCATAGTTCCCCCATGCTGGCTCAGGAATTCTGGGAGTTGGAGTCCACGAGTCATGAAGAGGCCACAGTTCCCCCATGCTGGCTCAGGAATTCTGGGAGTTGAAGTCCACGAGTCATGAAGCGGCCACAGTTCCCCCATGCTGGCTCAGGAATTCTACGAGTTGAAGTCTGCAAGACATGAAGAGGCCACAGTTCCCCCATGCTGGCTCAGGAATTCTGGGAGTTGAAGTCCATGAGTCATGAGGGGGCCATAATTCCCCCATGCTGGCTCAGGAATTCTGGGAGTTGGAGTCCGCGAGTCATCAGGGGGCCATAGTTCCCCCATGCTGAGGAACTCTGGGAGTTGAAGTCCACCAATCATGAAGGGGCCATAGTTCCCCCATGCTGGCTCAGGAATTCTGGGAGTTGAAGTCCACCAGTCATAAAAGAGCCGAGGTTGCCTACCCCTGCCTTAGATTAACAATGTCTCAGTTAGATGGAAGACAATTCAGGGCCCAAGCCACATCAGAGTTTATTTAAGACCACGAGCTTCGCTTGCCCAGTGCAAAAGCAACAGATTCAGAAGCACAACCTGCTAAAAGAATCTAGTTTTACCCACTTTTTGAGTCGTTGTTGAGGTAGCTTTAGTGCATGTTAGCAACACGATTTGTTTTCTTCTCCTTTGTTTATGTTATTACAAAACTTAAATACATTGTGTTGTTCCAATACATTGTTTGTGTAACATGACTGGGGACTGCTGACTGTTCAATTGCAGGGGACTTGCCGGCTTCCAGAATTCCCCAGCCAGCCATGCTGGCTAGGGGATTCTGGGAATTGAAGTCCACCAGTCTCAAAGTTCCCAGCATTGCCCCCCCCCCGTTCTATGGCTTAGATTTTATTTTATTTATTTATTTTAAAGGATTTAGATAGCCCCCTACTTGCTCCCAGCCACTCTAGGTGGCTTACAAACACAAACACAACGTAGAAAATAATAATCATAATAAAGAATGATGGCTTCAAATAGGAACAGGGTTTATTTGGCTCACCTGCTCTTAACCCAGATCTGCAAAACTGGGTTTAATTTTGCTTCTCCAAACCTGCCCGGTCAAACTGCACCTGGCACCCGCAAGAAAGAAACCTCTTTATGCTTTTTGCAGATTAAGACCCCCCCCCAACCCCCTCTGCCTCTTGCAGCGCCCCCCAAAACCACTTCTGCTGAGTAGCAGTCACAATCTTTGGGTTCAGCAGACCCCCCTCCCCTCCCCAAGTAGCACTCGGCCTTCTCTCCAGAGAGAACTTGGGGTGGGGAAGGGGTTTCCCTTCCACGCTAAGCTTGTCTCCAAAGCGCCTGAAGGCAGGACAAGGAGCAACGGGTGGAAACTAAGCAAGGAGAGAAGCAACCTGGAACTAAGGAGAAACTTCCTGACAGTGAGAACAATTAACCAGTGGAACAACCTGCCTCCAGAAGCAGTAAATGCTCCAACACTGGAAGTTTTTAAGAAGAGACTGCACAGCCATTTGTCCGAAATGGTGTAGGGCAGTGGATCTCTACCTGTGGGTCGGGACCCCATTTGGGGCCGAACGACCATTTCACGGGGGTCGCCAAACAACACAGTCCGCCATTTTTTTCCCCTTTTCCTTAGCTGTGCTACTTCCTTTTATTCTATTGGCTTTTGAAAGCCAATAGAATAGACTCTCTTGAATAGAGTCTAATTCTATTGGCTTTCAAAAGCCAATAGGAATTGTCCAGGCTGTCTCTGCCCTGCTGAGCCTGCCAAAAGTCCCAGTCTGCAAACGGTGCTGCACCAGTTGAGTAGTCCTTGACTTACGACCGGTTGAGTGTCGCGGCATTAAAAAGGTTGAGAACCACTGGTGTAGGGTTTCCTGCCTGAGCAGGGGGTTGGACTAGATGACCTCCAAGGTCCCTTCCAACTTCACTACTATTATTATTATTATTAAGCCAGCTGCGCCCCGCTTAAGCGCTTGAAGAGTCGCCCCCCAAAAGTGGGCATCAAGGAGAGGGGAAGCTTAGCCAAGGCGGAGAGGGAGGGAGGGGGGTGGTGGCTGCATCTGGGGGACCCTCCCCCCAATTGCAAACCCTAGGGCGCTTTGGAGAGCCCCAACCCCAAGGGGGGGTACCCCTGCTTTGCAAGCGCAGCCCAAAGCAGGGCGCACAGGCGCGCTCCAGGCTGCCGGGGAGACCCCCCCCCTGCGCCCAGCCGTTTCCCGGGGAGACCCCCCCCCACCAGCGCACCCCGGTGCCTTGGAAGGAAGTCTCCGCTCTCGCGAGAAGCGGCGGAGAAGAGGAGGAGGAGGAGGAGGAGGAAGCGGCGGCGGAGGAGCCACGGAGCAGCAAGCTGGAGAGCTGCGGCAGGGTAGGAAGATGCGCACCGTGGCGAGGCCATGGGGACCCGCCGGGGAGAGGGAGGGGGGGAGATCAAAGGGGGTTGCTAGCGGCTGGGGGGCGACCCCGAAGGCTTCCCCCTGCCGCTCTGCAGCCTCGTCCCCGGTTTGCAACGGGGGGAGGGTCCCCCAGATGCAGCCACCGCCCCCTCTCTCCGCCTTTGCTAAGCTGCCTCCCCTGTCTTGCTCCGCGCGCGGTCTTTAATGCTCCCTTTTTGCAAGGCTTTTTTTTGGGGGGGGGGAGGGTTCCTTGCAGCAGAATCCTTCCCCCTCCCGCTTCTGAGTGGGAGGAGGGGACCGTCCCCCCCCTTTTGCACGGTTTTTGCATGCCCCCCATCTCTCCTCCCCTCCTGTTTTGAGCTGGGGGTGGAGACAGGAGGAGGGGGACCCCCACGCCACGCCCCTCCCCAGGCGCTTCAGGGCTTTGGGGGGCTCCGGGGGGGGGGAGAGATGGGCTCCCCGAGTTCTATCCGTTCAAGGGGAGGGTCTCCTAGCAAGGATCCACAAGGCTTCCGCTCCCAGATTCTGCCCTTCTGCTCTTCCTTTGCCCCCCCCCCCCCACACCACCCCCTGCCCCTTTGGCCAAATTTTTCTGCAAGCAACTGGCCTTAAAATTGGTGGTGGAGGTGACCACAATGGGGATGTGAACCAGTTTGGGGAGTAAATAAAGACTTTGTCTGTCTGTCTGTCTGTCTGTCTGTCTGTGTGTCTGTCTTTCTGTCTGTCTGTATCTATCTATCTATCTATCTATCTATCTATCTATCTATCTATCTATCTATCTATCTATCTATCTATCTATCTATCTATCTATCCAGACACACACACACACACACACACACGTGTACAGGTAGTTCCTCGACCACAATTGAGCCCCAGACCAAAAGGCGATCACGAGACCTTAAGATACAGCAACGGTCGTAAGCGTGAATCAGTGACCAAGCGTCTGAATTCGGATCCCATGATCAAATGGGGATTTTTCCCTCCCCCCCAAAGGTCGTAACTGGGGAAAACTGACTCCTATTTATGACACAGCAATGGTCATAAATATGAGACAGTGGCCAAGCGGCTGGATTTTGATTAAGGGGATGCTACAAAGGAAACTTGGTAACTTTGAAAAAAATCACTTCTTTTTTTTCAGCGCCGTTGTCGCTTTGAATGGTCACTAAATGAACTGTTGTAAGTTGAGGACTCGCGGTGTTGCTTTTTGAAGAGTTAAAATGTCTGCCGGTGTTTCAACAACCTTGTTTGCTAAGAAAGCAGACCAAAGATTTTTAAGTGGAGTAGAAGCGGTTCAAATACCAACATGTAGTAATAATAATAATAATAATAATAATAATAATAATAAGAAGAAGAAGAAGAAGAAGAAGAAGAAGAAATTGGAAGGGACCTTGGAGGTCATCTAGTCCAACCCCCTGCTCAGGCAGGAAACCCTATACCATTTCAGACAAATGGCTGTCCAGTCTCTTTTTAAAGGCTTCCAGTGCTGGAGCATTCACAGCTTCTGGAGGCAGGTTGTTCCACTAGTTAATTGTTCTCGCTGTCCGGAAGTTTCTCCTTAGTTCCAGGTTGCTTCTCTCCTTGATTCGTTTCCATGTTCCCCTTCTTGGCTCACCTGGATTTTCCGCCTGAATAATTTAGGCAGAATGGTTTCTGTTTTGTTGATTTAAGCCATGGGGTGTGTAATTTGCAAGGGAATGTAAATTCCTGAAAGAGAGAGAGAGAAAGAAAACCCCAGTGAAAGTATTACTTTCGGTTGGCAATACGCAGTTCGCACTTTCTTTTGGTTAGGCCTGTTCTGCAGTTTTGTCCACAGGGTCTGCAAAGCTGACCGACCGCCCCCCCCCCTTTTTTCAGAAATTGTCTATTTTTTTTTACCTTTAAGGATCAGTTTTTCTTTTTTGTTTCATCCAGGCCTCACCTGTGCTATAAACACCTCCCTCGTTTGCATCGTTCCGGTGATCGGGCGGCGTACGGTTATACTTTGCATTTAATTTTTCTTTACGGTTGAAAGTTAGAGATGGACATATAATGACATATAATGTGTGGACATAAAAAGAAAGCAAAATAGATTTAAGAGCTTGTTACATACAGCTCTAGCACCGTGCTAGGCTCCTACAACTGTGCCAGCACTTAACTATGAGCACACTGTGCCAGATCATTGCATGAAACAATTCCTACCTATGATTAAGTTACAGGTAAGTCCTCAACTTAAAACAGTTCATTTAGTTTGCAACGGCACTGAAAAAAAAAGACTTATGACCAGTATTCACACTTATGACCATTGCAGGCTCCCCTTCGTCCCCTGATTGACATTTGGATAATAATAATAATAATAGTAAAGTTGGAAGGGACCTTGGAGGTCATCTAGTCCAACCCCCTGCTCAGGCAGGAAACCCTATACCATTTCAGACAAATGGCTGCCCAGTCTCTTCTTAAAGACTTCCAGTGTTGGAGCATTCACAGCTTCTGGAGGCAGGCTGTTCCACTGGTTAATTGTTCTAACTGTCAGGAAGTTTCTCCTTAATTCCAGATTGCTTCTCTCCTTGGTGAGTTTCCATCCGTTGCTTCTTGTTCTGCCTTCTTCAGGCGCTTTGGAGAATAGTTTGACTCCCTCTTCTTTGGGGCAGCCCCTGAGATACTGGAACGCTGCTATCACATCACCCCTAGTCCTTAACAACAACAACAACATTATTATTATTATTATTATTATTAATAATAATAATAATAATAATAATAATAAAGTTGGAAGGGACCTTGGAGGTCATCTAGCCCAACCCCCTGCTCCAACAGGAAAGCCTGTACCATTTCAGACAAATGGCTGTCCAGTCTCTTCTTAAAAACCTCCAGTGTTGAAGCATTCACCGCTTCTGGAGGCAGGTGGTTCCACTGGTTAATTGTTCTCACTGTCAGGAAGTTTCTCCTTAGTTCCAGGTTGCTTCTCTCCTTGATTAGTTTCCATCCTTTGCTTCTTGTCCTGCCTTCAGGGGCTTTGGAAAATAGCTTGACAACTGCTTCATATTTATGACGGTCTCAGTGTCTCTAGATCACGTTTGCAGTGTTACTTCCTTAGCAACTGCAGTGACTCCCTTAGCAACAATGGCAAGACAAGGTCGTAAAATGGGACAAAAAGTCTCCCTTACCAACCAAATTTGGGGTTGTCAATTGCGGGCGGAGAACCGCTCGCTTTACAAATAGTTTTCAAAGCAGGAAATAAGGAATAGTTTGGGTGTTACTTGTTTATTCATTTGATGGGCTTTTCCACTGGAAAACAAACGGAATCCTGAACTTTCCCCTTTTGCAAAGACCGTAGATAGAAGCGATGGTAGAGTTGGCATGTCAGCCAAATCTGTTCCATAAAACAATAATCTCCTTGGGTTAAAGTTTCCGGTCTACTTTTTTTTATTGCATCCTGTGAGGAAATGGCAGAGATTTTTCAAAACCTGGGTGTGTAGGGATCGAAAGGAAGGCGAAGTTGAGTTTTTCCCGTTGACGCTGATATCCTGAATCTCCCTTTTAGCTTAATTGTGGGTGTCATCCAGAGCGAGGATGGGCCATTAATTTGTTGGAAGGAGCCACACAAGGAACTGGGAGCGCCATGGAGGGCTGTGAAGCTGTGTAGGCGTGCCTGCCTGAAAATGCAGGTAGTATTTATATAGTCCTCGGTTTACGACCACAATGAAGCCCAAAGTTTCCGCGGCTGTGTGAGACATTTGTTGAGTTTAGCCCCGTTTTACGACTTTTCTTCCGTTGTTAAGTGAACCCACTGGTGGTTAAATGAAACATGCCCCTCCCCCTTGACTTTGCTCGTCCAAAGGGCGCAGAAGGGGGTGACGTGGCCTCATGGAAGGCTGCGACCGTCATAAATATGAACCGGTGGCCAAGCCCCTGAATTTTGACCACGTGATCACGGGAAAGCTGCAAAAGTCTGAAAAACGGTCCTAAGTCCCGTTTTTTCCCCGTGCCGTTGTGACTTTGGACGGTCACGATATGAACGTTTGTAAGTCGAGGACTTACCTGTATCTGACATCGTCGGTGCTAGGAGGAGGTGGGGTTTATTGGGGGGGGGGAGGGGGAAAGGAGAAGAGGGGGGGCGGTGGGGTCCTGGGGGCTGTCTGAGCTTGGGGTTTTTTCTCGTAAACATTTCATGACCCAAACGAGGTAATGTCATCGATGCACTGATGAAGTTCCCTAGTTGGGTCGTGAAACGTCTGCAAGAGAAGCCCCCAGCTCAGAGGGCCCCAAGGATCCCACAGTCCTCCTCCTCCTCCTCCTCTTCCTCCTCCTCCTTCTCCTCCTCCTCCTCCTCCTCTGCAAACTCCTCTCCCTTCTAGCACTGATGATGTTCCCTAGTTGGGTCATGAAACGTCTGCAAGAAAACCACCAAGCTCAGAGAGCATCAAGGAGCCCACAGTTCTCCTCCTCCTCCTCCTCCTCTTTCTTTCCCCAAACACACTCCCTTCTAGCTCTGATGATGTTCCCTAGTTAGGTCATGAAACGTCTGCAAGAAAACTCCCAAGCTCCTCTTCCTTTTCCTCCTCCTCCTCCTCCTCCTCCTCCTCCTCCTCCTCCTCTTTCTTCTCTTCCTCTTCCTCCTCCTCCTCCTTGCAAACTCCTCTCCTTACTAGCTCTGATGATGTTCCCTAGTTGGGTCATCAAACGTCTCCAAGAAAACCCCCAAGCTCAGAGAGCATCAAGGACTCCACAGTCGTCATCGTCCTCCTCCTCCTTCCCCTTCCCTCCTCCCCCTTCCTCCTTCTCTGCAAACTTCTCTCCCTTCTAGCACTGATGGTGTTGCCTAGTTGGGTCACGAAACGTCTGCCAGAAAACCCCCTCAGCTCCGAGGGCCCCAAGGACCCCACAGTTCACCCCTGGGCTACAGATATCCTCCTTTATTGGAGACCCCTCAGTCCCCACGTGCAGAGAGCCCCCTCTGACTTCAGGACCTCGTGGAAACCTCAGGGCTTCCTGGCAGGGGATTGGTGCCCCTTCTGAACTGGGGGTGGGGTGGGGGGGGCAGGGGGCATTAGTGGCACCTGTTCAAAGTCCACTCCATCCCAAGAGGGCTTTTTCCGGGATGACGGAAAGCGTAAACTCCGGGTTTCAGCTTTCAGGAAACGGCCCCGGTGCCCAGAAAAGCGACAGACGCGACTTTAGCAGGCATAAAAATAGACCAGGATGCTTTGACTCAATGCAGCATTTCTCCCCCCCCCTTTTTCAACAGGGATCCTGAGAACAGAGTACAAGTCGGTCCTTGACTTACAACGGTTCATTTAGTGACCGAGACGAAGTTAGAACGGCGCTTTTGACCGTTGCAGCATCCAAACGGTTTAGGTGATCAAAATTCGAACCGTTGGCAACTGGCATGTACTTATGACAGTTGCAGCCTCCCCACAGGCACGTGATTTACATTCGGAGGCTTGGCAACTGGCATGTACTTATGACGGTTGCAGCGTCCCAGGGGGGGGGGGTCACGTGATCCCTTTTTGTGACCTGAACAAGCAAAATCAACGGGGGAGAAGCCGGATCTGCTTAACAACCGCGCAACAAATGCAAGAAACTGAGGCAAAGCTCACTCAAGAAACGTCTCGCATAGCAACAGAAATTTTGGGCTCAGTTGCGGTCGTAAGGCGAGGACCACCCGTATGTGCCAGACAGACAGACAAGTGGCGCAGAACGAGGGCAGACCGGAATTGTCTACTTTTAAAATTAATTTGACACTGCTCGTCTCCGGGAATGTAAATCTAAGTGATCTCCCTGACATTTTTTCTTTTAAAAAACACTTGCTTTCGCAGGTGGTCCTCGGACTTACGACCACAAGAGAGCCCAAAATTTCTGTCGCTAAGTGAGACATTTGTTAAGAGAGTTTTGCCCCGTTTTATCACACGGTTGTTACATTGGTAACACGGCTGTTAAGTGAATCTGGGTTCCCCCCTTGATTTTGCTTGCTGGAAGGTCGCAAAAGGGGGTCACGCGACCCCAGGACGCTGCAACCGTCATAAGAACATGTCAGTTGCCGAGCCTCCGAATTTTGGTCACATGACCCAACAGTCGTAAGTGTGAAAAACGGTCGTAAGTCCCGTTTTTCCGTGCCGTTGTAACTTTGAACGGTCACTAAATGAACTGTTGTAAGTTGAGGACTGCCTGGCTTTTTTAAAACAAGGAAGAGGTTGGCTGGTGCCTTTTAAAATGTATTTCAAAATGCAGCCACCTGTCTCAAATGGTGTAGTAGGGTCTCCTGCTTGAGCAGGGGGATGGACTAGATGACCTCCAAGGTCCCTTCCAACTCGGCTATTCTATGATTCTGTCAGGGTCTCCTGCTTGAGCAGCGGGTTGGACTGGATGACCTCCAAGGTCCCTTCCAA